>JAJKFI010000424.1:464096-476652 GCA_029204185.1 Lerista edwardsae
TCTCTCTCTCTCTCTCTCTCTCTCTCTCTCTCTCTCTCTCTCTCTCTCTCTCTCTCTCTTTACATCCTACTTTATTAATGCACTAAAACACACATTTTTACATCTGTCATCAAAAATACCTAGGTAAAACATGAACACATTTATACCAACGGAAACTGTTTGGAGATTTCTGCTATTATTTCATGAAATGGCGCGTTTACATGAAGCTTTTCCCACCAATATTCGGCCAAATGTCCTGACAACAAGTTTTGGGAAGTGCCCCGCATTTTTCTCAGGATTTCAGTCTTGACATGGCCCCAATGCGCTTCAATAGGTTGAGTATTAGCACCTTGATTAGATTTGCATTCCTGACCCCAGCTATGACCTCACACCTTTTGCAAACACAAATAAAAAGGAGAGAGGCATGTATAGTAGTTTCAGCTCTTTCTCACACTCTGGAGCCAGGTTGGCCTAACCGAAGGTGGATACATACCTGGTTAATACTGGGGAGGAGAAGGTATTTACTCTCCTGCCTGCTTGCTGCTTTCCACTGCAAACCCCCCCCCCCCAACATTGCAGTCACCTCCCACAGGATACCAGGCACACATTACCCTCACAGGCACATATCTGGAACCCCACTTGTGCAGGGAAAAATAGCTGGAGGGTGAAAGGGTAAGCACCCAGCTGTCATTTCTCCTCAAGCTGCCTTGCCCACACTGAAGTGGATGTCAGGATTTTGTTAAAAGCATGGCTCATGCAATTCTGTCCTCAGCGTGCTTGTTTACATACAAATCTTAAAATATCTCCCTGATTTTTTTTTTTCCTTCATCGTTGGTAAAGAATTGGGGGAACTATGGAATGGACAATGGTTCCAAAGGGAAAAATAGGAGCACAAGTCTTTGAGAGCCCAGGTGATTAAGCGGCTCAAGAATTGATCTTAGACCTGCACAAATCAAACGCACAATGCCCTGTAATGGTGGCTCCTCATTTTGAGAAGCAGAAAAGGATTTACAATCAGTGGGTTTCTCTCTAATTAATGGCAAAGTTGATTTAAAGCTAAATTTTCTAGCTGGAGGGCTGCAGCAAATATCTGGCATGGTGTCGAGGGCCAAAAGAACAAATAAATAAATGTAAATATAAAATTTATGTAACTACAGGTGCCATCCTAACCTGGAGTTAGGCAGGCACAGTGTGGCCAGCAAAGTTTGGCCAGCACAAGGGACACCATTAAGTATGTTTGGAACATTCTCGGAGTCAGAGAGGCCGGCACACAGACATGCCCCATCCTCCCTGACTCAGAAAGTGGTCCAAATGTGCTTTACGGTGGCCCTTGTGCTGGCCAAACTTTGCTGGCCTTACTGTGCTGGCCTAACTCCAGGTTAGGATTGTGCTCTGTGTTAGAACTTAGATGAATGAATGAATGAATGAATGAATGAATGGGCTCAAAGTTCTAGGATTCTTCCTAGCACCAACACACAGCTCAGAAATACAGTACACACTTTAATTGACTCCCACTCCCCCACCCTATAAGCAGCCTCCTTAAATGGGCTGGAGTAAATATCTCAGAACCAGCAGATCACAGGAAACACCCAGAGCATGTTCTGAGGGTCTGGAAGGCCTCCCTGACCCTAAGAAAGAGGGCCTAAAAAGTAACTTTTGAGTCTTTGGGAAAACCAGGAAGTAACTATTTTTGGCCTTCCAGAGTCATTCTGAGGACCGGGGAAGCTGCACTCTGCCTCCCTGGCCCTCGGAATAGCCTCTGCACACAACCAGAGCACAGCTTGTAGTGGGCATTACCGTGCCAACAAGGTCAGGAGTGCCAGAGGTTCATTGGGGACCAGAGCAGTGATGTCTTGCAACCACTACGCACCACTACGCGAGTACCGGTTCCTAGAAGTTGAGCTGGCCCCACCCACTCGAAGCTGGCCCTGCTATTTAACCAGGGAACAGTTGAAGCAAAATATTTATATACACATCTCTAGAAAAGCAAAGCAATAGGAGTTAAATCAACACTAACCACAAGCTGAAGTTATTACAAACATGATCACATCCATGGCAACAATCATGACATCACTTCCAGCTTATGACGTCACTTCTGGTGGGCGGACCCCGACAAGTGCCAATCAAAAGTGAGTACCTGTTCCTAAATCATTTGGATGACACCACTGGACCAGAGGCTTGCTGCAAGCTGGATAGAGACTCTCCGCGGGCTGCATCTGGCCTCTTGGGCTAGGGTTTGGAGACCCCTGCTGCAGCCCTCTATTATCCGTGCTGGTATGTATTGCTCCCGAGGTGGACTACAGCTCCGCGGAAGAGCACACATGTGGCATGCATTTGCCTCACTCTGCAGGTCCACGTGGCTCTGCAGCCACTGCTCAGGCCGCCTAAGGACTTGTGGTGCCCACTGGCCACGACATCCCTGCTGGGCGCCTCAGAGGCCCAGCAGGGATGGAAGCTCAGCAGGGGCAGCCAGGGGAGGGGTTAGGAGAGGGCGGGGATTGGAGGAGTGGAAGGGCTTAATGGGAAGGTCAAGGTGGGTGAGGATCAGGATGGAGGTGAGAGCGAAGGGGTGGCAGTGGCGCAAGGGGAAGGTGGCGCAAAAGCAGGAGAGGAGAGGAGAGGAGGCAGGCTAGGCAAAGCAAGCCCCAGAGCCTGGACCAGTCAGTCGGCCACCATGGGCCATCACCGTTTCCTGACCCCCAGATGTAGCTCTGCCCCCCAGAAAGGCTCGGAGATGGTCACACTGGGCATGTAAAAGTCCCCAGGCTCAAGGAACCTCAGTCCCTGCCTTCTCCAGAGAGGGCTGCCAACGTCACCTGCCTGAAACCCAAGAGAGCAACCTAATGTATGGGAAACCTAATCCTAAACTGCCTGGCTGCTGTAGGCACAGTGGTAGCCACATGGCTACTGGTGCATTCTGTAGGAGTCAGGTAGACGCCAGAGGCATCCTAGGGGAACCTTCATCCCCTTCTCCCGGGTAAGGGCACAAGCACACCAAGGGGTCTCCTCAAGTCTGCTCCGGCTATTTTGCTGGCGCAGACTTGAGGGACTCTGCGTTGGGCTGTGTGGCCCAACATGGAGACCAGGATTCAACTGTGAAGACCATCACCAGTCCCACCCCCCCTCTGCCCCCTGTCCAGTCCTGCCCTCGCCACACCCCAAAGGAGCTCATCGCTGGCTAACTTACTGCCCACTGGCCTCACATCTGCTCCGCAAGGTGCTGAGGCCTGGTGCTGGGCCGGCACCAGTAGTAAGGCCCTACTTCCAGTAGTAGCTCACAGCACTTTCATGACACTAGCACTGGTGGTCTTACTGGTGGACCAGTGGCCTGTCTCAATTAAGGCAGCTTCCCACGTTCTCAGGTACGATTCCTTTGCTCCCGTGAACAGCCTCTTGGGCTCCTCAACTGTGATCATGGCTAAACCCCCAATATTGTGGTCCCTCAAGACTTCCATAGATCTGGACTGGCCTTTGGAGATGACCTGAGAGCCCCACCCCTCATCGGGATTGTCTGGCAGACCAATAAGGTAAAATGAAACTTCAGCCATTTGCTCCCGCCCCCACCCCCACCCCCACCCCCACACTCCAACAGTGTTCACAGCACAGGAAAGCCGTAAGTTAGCAGCCATGTGTATTCTATGTAGCAATATTAATCTGATTTTTTTCTCTCTCTTCTGCCTACCCCACAAACGGGAAGAATCAGCAGTGTGTGCAATTGTTGGAAAAACACAAGAAGGGCACATGACTAAGAGTACCAAGTCCCTCTCTTTCTTTCTCATTCATTCTTTTGGTATCTTTCTCTGTCTCTCTCATCTTCTAGGTCTGACCCGCTTGGCTCAACTACAACTTCCAGGGCATCTGGAAATCGTTGGGCTTCAGGAGAGACCAGTGTGTGGCCTCCACATTCTTCAAGTGCTTTCTGGCCAAAAACACAGCCAACTGCTGCTTTTCTTTGGCGGCAATAAACTTTCCAACCCTCCAGGGGAAGCCTACTTTATACCCAAGGCTGGTTTTGTAGTCCTGCAGCTCCTTGAGGCACCAGTCATCGTTGATTTTGTAGCGTTGGTAGGCAGTCTCCTCCTGGTTCGAGTTGGCCGCTTTCAGCCAATCGTAGACAGCCTCCAAACATTCGTGAGACATGAGGTCCGGGTAGCGGTGCTCTAGCAACTGGATCAGGAGCTGGTTGGCTCGGTTGCACCTGAGGTTTGTGGTTTGGTCCTCCAGACCCATTGGGCAGGTGGTGATGACCTCATCCTTGGTCCTCCGGATGATCAACACGGGTCCATCGTACTTGCACAGCTGTTCGGCCACGTTGAGGTTGAAGTGCTCCTTCACCGTCCTCACCACCAGCTTCTTCCAGCTCTTAGGCATGACATTCAGAGCCAATGGGAGGAGGTCATCAAAGGTGGCATCCAGGACCAACGCACCCAGCGCCGGGTAGTTCATGGCCACCCAGGTGGCTGAGTAGCCTCCCAAGGACCACCCGTACATAACAATGTCTTGTATCCTAAATCCAAGACGTTGAGTCGCGTACTGGATGACGACGTCAACTGCATTTGCATCGTTCTGTGGGTAGGGGTGGCCCGTGCTCCCGGCAAAGCCAGGGTGGTTCCATCCCAGCACAGAGTATCCGGTCCGCAGAGGGGTGAAAAGGCAACCCCATTCGTAGAAGCTAACGTTTCCTTCGCAACAGACCACCAACTGGTTCCCTCGCCACTCCGCCGTCCCGGTGTTCTTCTTCCTCCTGTCCACAAACATGGTGTCGATCTTGTTCCCATCCCGCGCCACCAGCTTGGCCCGCTTCCCGTTATACTCCCCCTGGAGGCGGGCCTGGCCCTTCGCCAGGATGGGTAAGAGCGCTTGGTTCAGAAGGAACACGGAGCCTGGATAGAGCATCCAGCGGCCCAAGGAGTGGGCCATGACGTAGCTGGCCATTTGGCTGGGCATTTGCTTAAGGCCGCTGAAGAACTGCCACATGGAGCCCCGGTCTTGCTTGGGCTCCACCGTCGATGGGTGCGCGTAGGGTCCCGTGGCCGCTTTGACGAGGATATGACGGCCGCCGTGGCCTCTGCCGCTGCCATTGTAGGCGCAGACGTTGCTGTTGCTGCCGGCCTCGTCCCACCGGAATTCAATGGGCCAGTTACTGAATTCAAAGTTGTAACTGGCCATGAAGTACGTCTTAAACACGTGGGCAAGAGCCTTTGGGAAGCACAGGATGCACATGGAGAGAGACAGCCGCGGTCTTTGATGAGATGTGTAAATGACAAAACAAAAAAAAGAGATGGGGCCCAGGAACGCAGCCCCCAGAGCAGATGCTGATGATGGCTTCAGAGCAGAAGCACCTCTGGCCCTTGGTTGCTGTACTGTTGACTTCAGTGGTGCATGATGTTGGCTTTAGAACTGCTTGGAGTGCACACCTTGGGCCATGGTATCTGTCTCTGGGCCCTGCAAGGCCAGCCCCTGTCAGGCCTTGCAAGCAGGCGGGGGTGTAACAATATGTGAGGTCAGCCTCCTTTGTGAGCAGGTCACAAGAGGCTTTGGCTCAGACAGGCAGCCCAGCAGGCCTATGTCCCCCGCACCCATTGGCTAGGGGGCCCTGCACTTTGTTCCTGTTGTGCTGCTGCTGCTGTTTTGCTGTTAGTGTGTTAGTTTATCATGGTGTTGTTAATGTTTCTCTGCTTATACAGAGGAATCCTTGTTTCAGTAAAAATCAACTACGGCGGGCATTAAAGCAGGTTAAAGCGACCCAGAGGTCACATCCAACCCATGGAAACACTTGGACCAGCCTGCTGAGCCCCAGTAGCATTCCAACTAAGTACTTCCACTCCTTCCTCTTAAGAACATAAGAAGAGCCCCGCTGGATCAGGCCCAAAGCCCATCTAGTCCAGCTTCCTGTATCTCACAGTGGCCCACCAGATGCCTCAGGGAGCACACAAGACAACAGGCTGCCTGCATTCTGTTGCCACTCCCTTGTATCTAGCATTCTGAGGTAAATTTCTGAGGAAAATTCTGAGGTAAATAATAACTTGCAACCCAATCTGGACCTTAAGAACATAAGAAGAGCCCTGCTGTATCAGGCCACAGGCCCACCTAGTCCAGCTTCCTACATCTCACAGTGGCCCACCAGATGCCTCAGAGACCACACAAGATGACAAGATGCCTGCATCCTGTTGCCACTCCCTTATATCTGCCATGCTTCGGTAAATTTCTGAGGTAAAATTCTGAAATAAATAATAACCTGCAACCCAGTCTGGACCTTAAGAACATAAGCCCCGCTGGATCAGGCCGAAGACCCATCTAGTCTAGCTTCCTGTATCTCACAGTGACCACCAGATGCCTCAGGGAACACACAACAAGATATTTGTTTCTTGCTACGACTCCCCTGGCATTCTGAGGTAGACTGCTTCTAAAATCAAGAGCTTACACACACCCATTAAGGCCTCTAACCTGTGATGGACATTTCTTCTAGAAATCTGTCCAATCCACTTTAAAAGGCATCCAGGGACTGAATGCCATCACCACATCCTGTGGCAAGAAGTTCCACAGGCAAACTACACACTTGGTAAAGAAACATTTTATCTGTTCTAACTCTCCCAACACTCAATTTTAGTGAATGTCACCAGGGTCATAAGGGGTTCTGGTGGCATCAGGGGTGAGGTGTCATTGCCCCATGTCACCACATCCCTAGTGCTACTACCCCACTCCCTGAGCTGCCACACCCCCTGCGCCACCCCGCCACACCCCCAGCATTCGCAAACAGAGCCAAACGGACACAGGGGAGGAAGGGAAAGCCAATCTCCAGTTTTCCCCCTTCTCCTTTGCCACCCACTAATGACATCCATAGCAGGATCCACCCCATGCCCCATAGATGTTCTACATCTGGATGCCCCCTGGTTCTGGTGTTGTGAGAGAGGGAAAAGAACATCCCTCTGTCCATGCCGTGTAGGGTTTTGTATTTCTCAATCATGTCCCCACTCAAGGGGAAAATGCACCCATTCCTCAGAAGGGAGGTGCCCAGTGATGGGATCTGGGAATGAGGAAGCGGAACACTGGGCGGGACTTACGCGTGATTGGCAGCCCTTCCGTTCCGTTCCGCCGCCTGTCCTGGCCTCGGGGGGGCTGCCTCCGGTTGGCGCGCCCCACCGCTGCTTGCCCAGGCACCCAGCGCGCCCCCCACCTGCCCTCTCTTGTGAGCAGGCACCCCGCCGAGGCCAGGGCAGCCACGGAACGGAACAGACGGGCAGCCAATCACGCATAAGTCCCGCCCAGCGTTCCGCTTCCTCATTCCCAGATCTCATCACTGGAGGTGCCCCAGCTCAGTAATCATTTTGGTCGCTGTCTTCTGCACCGCTTCCAGTTCCACTATGTCCTTTTTGAGATGTGGCAACCAGAACTGAACCTGTCTCCCTCCACCCCCACACAAAATCTTTCCTCTTGCTGGATGAAGTGACTGCTGGGCAAGGTTGCTCTTGCAGAGAGAGAATGAGGGGGGAGGGCGCTCCATGGCTTCAATGATCCCAAATATCAGCAAATATTTTTCTTCTACTGTGAAAATGCTTGGGGTCATGAATAAAACGCATATATTGTTTTCCGTAGCGGACCTGCTCCAGCCCACCATAAAAGCAAGACTGAGCAATGTGGTTCTGGCAGTTGAAAACGTGGGGACCCTGCATTAAAGGCACCCAATGGCATGTTTCTGGTGAGATGCTGACGAGCCCTGGAGATGCACGACTCGGAGCGCAGTCCCAGCCTCTCCGTGAGCCAGCGAAGGAATCCCTGCGCCAGCTCAGAGTGTCACCAATTGCCAGCGCATGTCCATGTAGATCCAGTGGGGCAGGGAGGGCTCAACTCAAAACAAAGTTCCCTTATCCAGCGACAGTCCTGTCCTACCCAATCACCCCAAGATGCAGTACGCGCTCCGGTGGCATAACTAAGAGCACAATCCTAACCTGGAGTGAGGCCGGCACAGTTACGCCAGCAAAGTTTGGCCGGCAGAAGAGACACCGTAAAGGATGTTTGAACAACTCTCGGAGCCAGAGAGGCACCATCCCCTTGACTCCGAGAGTAGTCCAGACACACTTTATGGTGGTTCTTGTGCTGGCCAAACTTTGCTGGCTTAGCTTATGCTGGCCTAACTCCAGGTTAGGATTGTACCCTAAATTGACAGGGATTTTTTTTTAACAAGATTGGGCTGTAAAGTTCAAAAGGTTTGTGAAACTTATTAAGATCATTTTTTAAAAAAATCTCTGAATCAGTGGTTCCCAACATTTAGGAGTCTGCGGACCACTGAGGCAAAAATTGGAATCGTCATGGACTACATGCCCCCCACCCCACCCCCAGCACACACAAAAATCATTAGGGAAGATTTATTAGAGATTTGTTAGTTTTGTTGTTTGTAAGATTTGGGGGTGCTGCTTTTGTCGTCAGCTGCCACCAGAGGCAGTCTGTTCTCCACCCTCTCTGGTGTTCGCGGGGAGCACTGGCTCACTGAGATGCTGGAAGTGATAGAAAGCCTCATGGACCGCTTCTCAAGGTCTCGCAGCCCACCTGTAGTCTACGGACCAGGGGTTGGAAACCAGCGCTCCAAATGCTTATGTTAGATGGAAGAAAAGGGAAAGAGAGAGAGAGACTCACACAGCCCTTCGACACCCTGCTTGCTCCAGTTTAAAGAGGCCTGCGATGAAATTGCATTTATTTACCTTGAGCCCATCTGATAGGGGGAGTTGGAAGGAAAATAGTGCACGCCAGTTTTATAGGGCGAAGTCTGCCAGTGTGCAAGAGGACAGTTCTGTGGCTACGGCCTGGTCTTAAGGCACACAACGCCCCTATTTGCTGTGGGGTCAGTTTTGAGATGAGGAGCTACCAAGGCTAGCCCTATGCATGTACCAATAAATTCATTAATATTAATGGCTCTAAATAATAAGCATGCAGATTAAATCACGTTTTTTCTGACTTCCTCACATCTCATGAGGAGCCCCAGGGCACAATCCTAACTTGGAGTTAGGCCGGCAGAGTTAGGCCAGCAAAGTTTGGCTGGCACCAGGGCCACCATAAAGCGTTTTAGGACTATTCTTGGAGTCCGCCAGCACGCACCATCCTCCCTGACTCCGAGAGTGGTCCAAATGCACTTTACGGCGCCCCTTACGCCGGCCCAACTTTGCTGACCCAACTCTGACGGCATAACTCCAGGTTAGGATTGTGCCCCCAAACTCCGTAGTAAACGTAAATGTAGCAATAGTAGTAGTAAAGTGAGCAAATGTGCCAAGCCCAATTTGCCTCTGTCACGTTCATTTTGGGGGCCAGGCTGGCACCCCGGATTGGGAAGGGCGGGGGGGCGCCCTGTGAGTCCTTAGGGGGTCCAAAACGGCACAAATAATCCTTCTCAGTCCTTGGGGGTCTTTTCACAGTAGGCTTTATTCGGGTTAACGCCTTCACATTCATCGGGCCCTGTTACTTCACAGGGTCCCGGGATAGTTCAGAAAGAGTGACGTCGGCGTCCGGTCCCCCCGACCCCCCATCTCTCTTGTCCGTCTCTCTGGCCCCAGGGGTGGACCAAGGTTATGTTGGCTCCTGGGAGGCATCCTGGGGGGTGGGCCTTGAGCCTATGCTGCACAGGGGAGCCTCCTCCGCTACGGCCCGGCGTTGCCATGGGGCCGGGGTTACCCACGGCAGGGTCGTCGATTGCGGGGCTGGACTCCGTCCTACCATGTTCCCTGTTGGTCCCGTGGTCCTCTTGGGTGCAGGCACTCCCCGCTCTCGGCCTCAGCGCATGCCGGGCCCCAGACCTGTACCCCCGGGGGACTAAGGGGTCCGACCCCTTCCAGCTGTGGGTCTGGTAGCCCATACGGGGAGGGAGATCCGCAACCTCCCTGGGCCACCCCCTCCTCGGCCTTCCAGCTAGAGAGAGAGCAACCTCTCCCCAGTGTGGCTGGGCGCCTTATGAGCTGCCCAACCGACCGGCCCCGCCCCTTCCTGTGAGGGCGGGACTTCTCCTGGCCTTCCCCCAGGGACCAACCATCGAGTTATTATTACATGGAGTGGCCATGACGTCACAGACTTGAAGCCATGGGTATAACCCCGCCCCTTTCCCCCCCTTCCCGTTTACACGTTTTTTCCCCGCCTTCCATTTTCTACGGTAATATTTTCGAAATTCTGAACATTAACAGAGTTTGTTTTGGGGGGGGGTGAGTGTAGAAGTTTAAAAAACTACTCTTAATAGTTTAGAAGTAAAAAAAATTACTTTCGTATTGACAACTGCTTGTGTTATACATTGAGAGATTTTAATGTAATTTTCCTACATATTTATCCGATTTTTGCCCACCCTCCCCCTTTTTTTCTTTCCTTCCCGTTCACACTTTATTTTTGGTTGTGTAGATTTCAAAAAATAAGTCTGTCAAAGCAGTGCAATCCGAGTTTGAATAGACAGCAAGCGGCATTTCGTCCGGTATGTTCAGTAATATAATTACGTGGAATTAAACCTTGGAATTGCATATTAACTCATAATTAGGTTACCACTGATGTTTCTCCACGATCACACGTTGTTATTTTGGTAAGTTTTTACTTCAGGAGTAAACAAATAACTCCTAAACATCATGCGAAAACCCATTGGAAATGCTTGGAATGAGCATTGTTTTGGGTATATTTACGTCACCGCTAACCCCGCCCACTAGCTTCAGACTCTCCCTATGGAAATAACCACCAGGGCCAGGCCCTGGGACCAACCCTCATGGGTTGGTTCCATGGAGTTATTATACACAGGAGAAGCCATGATGTCACATTCTTGAAGCCCTGGACTGAACAATATGGCTGATTCAGATCAGCACCGCAAACGACGAGGATTGCCGCCAGAGGGGCTCTCTTGCTCGCACGGCACACGTGTAAAAGTTAATTTCAACGTCTTTAAGCATGCCTGCGTGTTCTGCATACGGGTGTGCGAATCGCTGAACGAAAAATGGGATTTAATTTCCGCGGAAAGATTCATGTATTCACATTACATCGACTCAATAAAACGACCGTGAGTACTGAACATTAACAGAATTTGTTTTTTTTCTTGGGGGGGGGGTGAGTGTAGAAGTTAAAAAAAATACTCTTTGTAGTCTAGAAGTAAAAAAAAAACAGTGCAATCTGAGTTTAAATAGACAACAAGTGGCATTTCGTCCAGTATGTTCAGTAATATAATTATGTGGAATTAAACCTTGGAATTGCATATTAACTCATAATACGGTTACCAGTAATGTTTCTCCACGATCACACGTTGTTATTTTCGTGAGTTTTTACTTCAGGAGTAAACTATTAAATCCTAAACAGTACGCGCAAAGCAATCTGAAATGCTTGGAATGAGCAATGTTTTGCACTTACCAACATGGCCACTAAGCCCGCCCCCTGGCTTCAATTCTTCCCTATTAATTGTTAAGGGAGGGCCGGGGGTTGGTTGGTTCATTACCAGCACCTGTGCCAGCTGGTTGAGGCCTTGGGAGGCCTCAGCCCGGCCCGTTCTTCCCTGGTCCAGCTTGCTCCAGCCTCCGTCCAGGTAACCCAGGGAGAGGCCTTGCCCAGGGACCCTCAATAGCCTCGACCCAGTACCTTGGCCAGTCCGGGGACCCCCAAGGTGACAGTCTCCCATTATTTTGAACCAAAATGTGTCAAATGCTGCTTGTCACCTCGCCTGCGCCTGAGCCTGGGCTGAGCAGGGCTGTTCGAGCAGTGACACTTTACAGCATGGCAGGTGGTGCCCGGTTCCCCGGTGGCCAGCTGGCAATGCCCCACCTGGCCCAATCCTGCTGGGAGTGGAGTTGGTGATGGTGCATCAGTGGACAGGACGTGTTTGTGCAGCAGCCTGGCCTGGCCTTGCAAAAGAGGTGTGGTTTGGGAGGCGGCTTGCAGAGTTGCCCACTCCAGTAGACGGGGGGGGGCTGCTCCGGTGGCAATAGCGGTGCCCGCAAGAGGTGGCACTTGGAAAAGTGGGACTTGCCCAAAGAAGTTGAAATGCCTTGCTTGGGGGATATTTCCCTCTGCGGCTTGTTTTCCCCCAAGCTTGGCTCATAGCGACGCTGCCCCTTATCGAGCCCCATGGGGACGATGCAGCTTCCAGCCAATGGCTTCCAGTCACCCTCCACTGAGAACTGTGACCCCCCACAGAACAGGATTGCATTGAACACCCTCATAAATCAAGCCTCGTGGGAACTGAAGTCACAACAATATAAGAAACAGGCGGAGAACTACTGATGAAAATGGAAGTAATTTGTTTTCACTCCGTAGGTACCCATGGAAGCAGGGTAGATGGAAGGCTGCATTTCCTTTCATCAGTCCGGTCCAATGACATCACAGTCCTGCCACAATGATGTCACTGCACTGGAATGCTGGTCTTGTTGTGGGCCAGCTTAGGCATAATTATATACTGCCGTCCTACAAGCTGGATATCTGAGTAGGAAAATAAGAAACGGCCATATACTGAATCCGACCAATGGTCCAGCTTGCACAGTATGTATGTATGTAGTTTATTTTGTTTGGGAGCAGTGTTGTTAACAGAATCTTTGTGTCCGCCAACCCCCCTGCAAGAATCTCTACCCCCCCCCCC
>JAJKFI010000425.1:23587-46834 GCA_029204185.1 Lerista edwardsae
TCTATCAAGCCTGTTTACCCTTGCAAATCTTGTTAGTCTTGTTTGCCAAAACTCGCTGAGTTAATCAAAGCAACCTTCTGATGTGTTAATCAGCAACATACTGCGCTGTAAACCTGAAGGATAAATATGGCTTGTGTACAACAATAAAGTAGAACTTATAGATCATATTGGTCTGCGTGTTCTCCCTCGTTGCGCGACTTGGCAAAAGGTATTCAAAGTGGCAGTGGCACTGTGTGAGTTGGCAGTGTTTTCAAAAGCATTTCAATGCTGTGTTCCGTTCTATTGCATGAAGTATCTGTATCTTCAGTTTTTTAACCAATTCATCGAAGGTGCTAATTTGTGATCTTTTTTTCCCCTGCAGTAAGTAGGTGTATTCTCAGTGTTGAAAATGCTTCTTGGAATTGCTATCTTTTGATGTTTCCTCTGAGTCTGAACACATTAGGATCAGTGTTCACACCTGGATTTGTTAGGGTCAATTGATAAGCTATATTTTGAAATGGGTCACTGTAGGCTGGTTGGCCAACTGCCTCAAAACTGAAGTTCAAAGAAATGACCCATTTTGCCTACACATCTGTCTCATGTCATTATTTTTTTGGAGGGGGTGTTTCATGCCTATGGCAATATCTCCTAGCAGCCTGAAACATATATTACTTAAATTTATAAAAAGGCTTTGATATGGGATTAAAAGTCATTTTTTGAATAAACACACAAAACACAGCTTTCACCAATTTGGACTTTTGACCAACATCACCCTCCCGCCCAAAATAAAGCCATTGTAGTCTGCCTCTACTCATGACATGACAAGTGGAGTCAACAAGTTCTTTACCCCATTTCCATCTTCCCGATGTGGTCTTCTTCCAACCAAGCCCCTTCTTAGGAAAGCCTTTTGACAGCTGAAAGTGTCCCCAGCCCCCTTCTCAAGCAGGGGTCCCATATTCTTCGCTCCCCAGTTCGACCCAACCCAGTCAACAGCACCATCAAAACCGATGTCCTTGTGGCACGACACTTCTGGAACGTCCTCGTGTTCACACAAGGCAGGCGCTTCAGATGTTCGGACAGAGTGACATCAACAGACAGAATGAGCGCAGGACTCCGTTTATTGGTCTTTGGCAAAAGGGCCCTCCTCTCACTGGAGAAGTGCAAAGAATTGTAGTTACAGACAGTTTTTACAGACAGGGAGGAGGGGGTGCAATCAAGGGGACAGTGAGCCAAGCATTTGGATGCCACTACACGTACCTCTATTCTGGCATCAGCACTTGACTTACAGAACATTCGAATTGCACGTCTTGCATTCCAGCTTTCCTTATCCGGCCTTTATTGAGGTTCAGACTCCCTTATCTAATCAATTACTTGCATCCTGTTATGACATATTCTGAACATGATACAGCTAGCCATAAGTTCTGTGGCCATCTCCTTGAGGAGAGTTAACATGGGCATACTGCTGCTATTTGACTCTGCTACCCTGAATGAAAAGAAAGATATATACAAATCTCCAAGAGGTGAAGGGCCCAGTATCCCCTCACCAAGAAGCTCTTAATTAACCTGAAGAAAAATGGGGGGGGGTGTCTCTCCCCCACTCACTTTTTAAAAGGCTGAACTTGCTTGTTATTGGCAGAAAGATCAGATGTGGCAACATAAGAAGAAGAAAAAAGCCTATTGACAACCTTGACCCAAGACAAAGAAGGACACAGCCCAGTGGCTCATGTTGCTGTATTTTCCATGATTACGAGGTGCAGAGCAACCTACGTGAAATTGGCTTACTGAGTGACATAAGAACATAAGAAGAGCCCTGCTGGATCAGGCCAAAGGCCCATCTAGTCCAGCTTCCTGTATCTCACAATTAAATAGTCCAGCAGGTGCCTAAGGGAGCTCAGTAGACAACAAGATGCTTGCATCCTGTTGCTACTCCCTTGCACCCATTACTCTGAAGTAGCCTACTACTAATGTAAGGAGGTTGCACAATCCATCATTGCCTACAGCCCATAATTGACTTTTCTTCCAGAAATCCATCCAATCCCTTCTTAAAGGCATCTAGACCAGATGCCATCACCACCTCCTGTGGCAAAGAGTTCCACAGATTAACTACCCACTCGGTAAAAAAAATACTTCCTTTTATTTGTTTTAACTCTTCCAACCCTTAGTTTTAGCGGATGCCCCCTGATCCTGGTGTTTTGAGAGAGGGAAAAGAACAGCCCTCTATCGACTCCATCCCTTCCGTGCATAATTTTGTATGCCTCGATCATGTCCCCCCTCAGGCGCCTTTTTTCTAGGCTGAAGAGCCCCAAACGCTGCAGTCTTTCTTCATAAGGGAGATGCCCCAACCCCGTAACCATTTTCGTCACTCTCTTCTGCACCTTTTCCAGCTCCATTAGGTCCTTTTTGAGGTGCGGCGATCGGAACTGTACTCAATATTCCAGGTGCAGCCTTACCATTTATTTGTACAATGGCATGATAATATTGGCTGTTTTATTCTCAACCCCTTTTTTAATGACCCCAAGTATGGAATTGGCCTTCTTAATTGCTGCCGCACACTAGGTCGATACCTTCATTGAATTGTCTTTTTGATTCCCTTTTTGATTGCATACACGCGAATGAGAATGAGCTGTCAGATCTTGGGACCAAACTACACATTACTTTGCACAGGAGTTTTTTTCCTGCATGTTTTTTTTTTCTGATAGAGATCTTGGTATTGGGGCAGGAAAAGAAAAGGAATTTCAACCTAGCACTCCAGCTTTTATTTTGTTGTGGGAGGAAATCAAGCCTAAAAGGTGATTTCTCTAAGCCTCTGTCCCTTTAAGAGAGACAGCCCTCCTGAGATTGAAAGGTGCGTTTCCCCCAGCATGCATTCCCCTTTCTTGCTAAAGCAGAGTCTGCAAACCACTCTGGTCTCCCAATCCCCCCTCAGGATCCTGCTATAGCTTACCAAGTTTTAACACACACACACACACACACACACACACACACACAGAGAGAGAGAGAGAGAGAGAGAGAGAGAGAGAGAGAGAGAGAGATACCAGCTGGGCTATGAGGTTGCAGAAAGAAAAATACATTTTACTCATGTGAGGGACATCAGCAAAACAGACACAGATGCAATGCTTCCAAAGGAGATCACAGAACTTGTGTAATTTTTACATCTGGGTTTTGTTAGGATTTAGTGGGTGTAGCACCCCCAGAAGACCAGGCTCACCCTCGGAACGGAAGGGGCCCGGGTCTGGTAGCAGTGAATGGTTGCGGCATTGGCAAGTCACCAGCGGGGACGGCATGTCTGCTCTCAGAGGCGAAGAAGTCACAACACACATTCCTTTCTTTAGATAAAGGGTTTGTATTGTGCAACAGCTTACAGTCAGGTTCCAAGCAAAAGATCAGCGGTTGTTCACATCAAGGCAGCATAACAGGATACAGCAGAACAAACGAGCAGCATTTTCCCCTCCAAATGTTAAGACCCACAAAGGAACTGGGACGCAACCCTTCCTTTAGTACCAATTTGTTGCTCCTGTGCCCAATCAGGAGTCTGATTACAGCTCCATGAAGGATGTGCAGAGTTGCACATCCCACCTTAACACAGGTGTACTAAATTTGTGCTTTACTGTTGGCAACGCAGGCGCATTAACTTGCTGGCTTGTTGCCATCAGCTGTTCACAGAGGGAACAGAGATTCCAGGCCTGGCTGAAAACTTGACCAGTCCTGACAGATTTGGTCAGTTATACAGTTGAACATGTAAATGTGGAATTGACAACAGCAAATAAAAACATTTGCCAAATGCCATTGGCAATTTGGTATGTGAGACATCTGATTGGTGGGTTTTCTAGTTCCTGCTCCCTTCCCCTCTCTGTGTGACTCCAACTATGGGTCAGGGGCGCGATTACAAAGTCTAGTTAGATGCCAACATAGGTACTCATTTAGATACACAAAAGCAGAAAGGAGACACTGCTAGGCACAAGTGCTTGACACATTTTCTTGATATCAGGTGGTAAGTACTTATAGGAAGAGGCAAGCTTTCTTCCTCAGCTTGATACCTGGGAGTGGCCCCGCTCCTGATGGATAAGATTGCAGCTTTAACTTTGGTGAGAAAACTCCTGTGGCTCAGTTCAAAAAGGATTTGGCTTCTTATGTTAGATTTAGGCTAAAATGGTGTTTACAATGTTCTTTTCTTGTCAACTATCAGATTTGCACTACAATGACCCTGAAGTAAAGGGAGACATCGCAGAATGCTTTTTGGCGCCAACTTTGAATGGCAGCTTAACCTCCAGGATTGAAATCCAACATGGAGTCAGACCTGTTTTTATTACATTCTGGTTTTCCTCTACACCCGTACGGGTCTTGTGCATCTGGTTATTTGACCATTATGAGCATAGCAATCACCATTTTACTTATAGGCTAAATAACCACAATGGGATACAGAGCCACGTTAAGGAGGCTCTTAACAGTTGTTTTAGCCAAGACGTGTTTTTCCCCACCAAGAGTTGCTGCTTTTACTGTTGCCAGGACCTTTGTTGTTTTACTCTGGTTACTGTGCTACACTACAAGAGTGGTGTTCTGTAGTTTTTCAGTGGTTCAGGCTGGCACTTGTTGGATGAAAGGAGCTTAGTGGTTTCAACATGGCTGGGCTGTGGGCCTGCAGTCAGGACAAAACATGGAGGTTTTGGTGTGGCTGGAGAGCCAGGAAGGAGTGTGATGGTTTCTTGGCCTGGCTAGGGAGCCGGGGGTGCGGCAGCTTCTATGGGAAACGAAGCTTCTATGGGGGTCTCTTCTCACAACAATTTAAAAGAAGCAGGGCCAAACTGGGCATTTAATACGTTTAACCTAATGGGTAGCTCAGCTGTATAGAGAAAAAGTGGAATGCAAATCACTGGAGCAGTTTAGTGCAGACCAAGGACAGCTCTTGAATTGCTAGCTGAAGAGGGAGGGCTGAGGGGTCTCTGCTCTCAAGGGCCGAATAGGAAGTTGCTTTGTCCAGCCAATTGATGCCAAAGGACCTATGTAGTTCCAGACAGACAGCATATTCACAGCCTTCTCACCCTTGTAGGTGCTGCTTTGTTATGTCTCTTGGTTTTTTCCCAATGGTTTTTTATTTAATGTTTGGCAAAACGGTAATTGCCGTTTAAGATGGCAGGAAAAAGGGATTTTTGCCAAAGAGTAGCACAAAATATTTCTCTGCATAGATTTTTTTTTTAAAAGACAAATGCTAGAGATTTAGGGTTTCACACACACACACATGCACGCACGCACACACGCACGCACACACACAACACCACTGCCATTTTGTGTGTCTAATCTCTTGCTTAGATATTGTAGCAGTTTTGAACTTGTGAACTGCCTTGGAGAAAGGTGGGATGGATTGACTTGAAATAAAACAGAAGATCTCAGTTGATTTAGATTTTGTTGTTGGACAAGGAATTATTTTGTCTTTTTGATTTTTACCTGAAGCATGTTGAAATCCTGTCCTTTTGGGGAATATTCAGTGTTTCTGAGGACCTGGAAGGTTGGAGGTGCCCCTCCAGTAGGACTGGCACTACTATCTCAGCATCCACCAAAGCAGGGGCAGAGCCTGGCCTTAGAAAGCTCTTAGGCAGCAGTGTAAGTCTCAGCTCATGGTTGGAAAATGTAGGTCAATATGTAGTAGAAATTAGGAATCTCCAGATTTTTCTTGGAGATTAAAATGATAACCAAACACAGTTGAGATCTTCCTGTATGGTATTATTCCATTAAACTGTGGTTTTTAAAAAATCATGATTTTTACATTAAAAGTTCAATACTGTTCTTAGTTGTTTTGGGGGGGACGGGACGATAACATTTGATAGAATAAGGATATTACACTAATTTTTTAAATTGAATTCCGGGTGAAATTCTGCATCGAACGGTAGCATGATAGCATTATCATTTAAAACTGTGACCTTAGCAATTTCAGTCCCTAGTGGTGTCACACAGTCACGTGCGCATCACCTGGTGCGGCTCACATCCCTCTAGCAATGCCACTGGTGGGAACCATGGTCTCCTCAGCCACCCCGGGGTGATGATCACTGCTTTAGAAGGACTGACAATATTCAGGGCTGGAAAAGTTGAAGGGGGCAGAAATGATGCAGATACTATCTGCGTTCAGAGTAAATGTAATCTGCACTAAATTTAGATTGTGCATATGATTTATATAATTTATGTAATTTAATTTAGAGGTGCTATTTTACTGCTGTGTGGGCGTGGCTATCCTTTGTGGGTGTGGCTATGTTGAGGGGCATGGTTCCTCACCCACCGGGCACCCCCAATGTTGAAATCAAATTGGCTCCCCTGCCTTCTCTTATACCTTCTCCAGCCTTCCCCACAGGCTCCTACCTGTGCCAACCACACAGTATCCGTAACAGTATCTGGGAAGGACCTTCCTGGTCCATTCTAAATCTCTTGCCCATCCTTGGCATTGAAGGACCTCTGGTGTTCTGAGAGAGGGAGGAGAAAACGGCTTACTGGGAAGATCACGACTGCCATTGGGGATAATAATATCTGAATAATATTTGAATATACATCTGAGAGAGAGGTCCGTATAGTGTTACCTGAACTCAGCTCTGTCAACGTGGCAATAACAATAGTTTGCAAAAACAAGATTCACGGTCAGAAGTGGAGACGTTCCAGAAGTGTCGTGCCAGAAGAACATAGTCAGGCTGAACTGGGGAGTGAAGAATACGGGACTCGAGAAAGGGATGTTCTTTTCCTTCTGTCAAAACACCAGAACCAGTTCTGAGAGTTAAAACTGAGGGTTGGGAGAGTTAAAACAGATAAAAGGAAGTACTTTTTTACCCAGTGGGTAGTTAATCTGTGGAACTCTTTGCCGCAGGAGGTGGTGATGGCATCTGGTCTTGATGCCTTTAAGAGGGGATTGGACAGATTTCTGGAGGAAAGGTCCATCGTGGGCTATAGGCAATGATGGATTGTGCAACCTCCTTACAAAGGTGGTGGACTACTGGTATTGGGTGCAAGGGACTGGCAACAGGATGCAAGCATCTTGTTGTCTCATGCCTCCCTGGGGCACCTGGTGGGCCGCTGTGAGATACAGGAAGGTGGACTAGATGGGCCTTTGGCCTGATCAAGCAGGGCTCTTCTTATGTTCTTATGACTCGTGCTTGAGAAGGGGCTGGGGTGAGAAAACTTTACCTTTCTAATACGTTGCTCATTTTCCCCTTGATGGCACCCGCTCCTCCCCTGAGGAGGGGAGTATCTGTAACTACAGTTCTTTGCAGTTCTCTGGTGAGCAAAGGAGTCCTGTGCTCATTCTGTCCGTTGATGTAGCTCTGTCTGAACATCTGAAGCGCCTGCCCTGCGTCAACACAAGGACGTTCCAGGAGTGTCCTGCCAGAAGGACATCGGTTTTGATGGTGCTGTTTCCTGGGTCAGCTCAAAATGGGAAATAAGAATGCTTGAGAAGGGGCTGGGGACACTTTCAGCAGTCAAAAGGCTTTCATAAGAAGGGGCGTGGGTGGAAGAAGACCACATCGGGAAGATGGAAATGGGGTAAAGAACTTGTTTGCTCCACTTGTCATGTTGATGTAGGAAGACCCCCACCCCGGGATCTCCCCAGAGAACACCAAGCTCCTCCACCTGGCCGCAGGCGTCTCTCCCGCAGCCATGCTTGCAACCACCACGCTACCTCCTGACTCTCCCGGCCATGCTCGTAACCTCCACGCCGCCTCCTGGCTCCCGCAGCCATGCTTACAGCGACAAGCTTCACGGACCCTTCATTGAACTGGCTTAAAAAAAATGGAAACCCGGGGATTCGAACCCGCGCCACCACCATCACTGCTGGAGCCTCAGCGAGACGGCGTTAAGAGGATTAAGCACAGCGCAAGCTGACATTAACAGGATTAATGTAGCCCTTGACCTGCGGTTTCACCCCGACAGACATCTTAAATAAACTGTTAACTGCAAACCAACCTGGCGGCTGTCAAAGTCTTAAGCCGATTCCTAGAGAGCACTGCTATGCCGGCTGTCAAAACCAGGGATAGCCCGGCCATTCCCCGGAATCCCCGACCACGTGGTTCGAGCAAGCTGTCAAAATACGAACTGTCAAAGCCCCCCCTTTAAAGGGAAAAGCTGTCTATGTGGATGCGGTTTTATGAATGGACCCTGTGTTTTTATGAATGAGGAACGTATTTTGTGAATGAGATACGGACTTCGTGAGGGTAAACAGCCGTGTTGGACTCCGTGCTTGTGCAAACTATATGAGGGTGACGCGAAATGGCTGCCAATGGACAAAATGGATGCCGGCTCCTCCGGGAGCAGGTCCCAGCCATCAAATCGAGCCCCTGGGACACGTCTTCAGCGCCACCACCTCCATTTCCCGCCAGAGACGAGGGGGCACATTTGAACTTTTTGATAAACTCTAGATTCTTTAGCATATTATAATGTATAAATTGTTCTATTGTGTTGTATCAAGATGTCCCATGAATTCAAAATGATTTATTATCCTTGCCTTCCTCTTGACCCTGAGCCCTTTTCTTGCAAAATGCCCCAATGACTAGCCTTTCCCAATCCTTTGTCATATCTTACCCAACTCTGTTAGCCCTTCTTCCAAGGCGCCAGTCACCCTGTCTCGGGGAGTTCCCCAAACTTGACCCGGGCCAATCAGAGGTCCCAAAAACCCTGGTGCCCCAATAATCAAGGCGGGATTAGACTGATGCATTTGATTGGATGATTTATTACTTCATGATCTGCATACAGAAATGTATAAAAATACATGTTTTCTTTTGTTTGGCACACAATCTTGGGTGCCCTTTTGCGCGCGCATTTTGCGGCCATTTTGCATCCTTTATTAATAAAGAATTATTTTTTTACTTTTGACAACGAAGTCCAGCTGGCAATTCTTCCGTCGATGTCTCCACACATCTTGGGTGAGTGCTTATAGAGGGGAAAATATGAAGGCTTAAAGCATGTCCTTGGGCTGGGAAGGTAGCTTCGTTAGGCAGGGTGAATGCACGACGGGGAAACGAGTCTGCCAGAAAACTTTGACAGGTCAGCGCTCCTTCGCTGGAGCAAGGCTGTGAGCTTAGGGGCAGCGGCATCATGCAGCCGGAACGCTGGGCGGGAGGAACGGGTGAGCGGCAGCTCGCCCGTTGCATTCTGGTCCGTTTCGCCGTCTTCCCCGCCCCCACCCAGCCGTCTTCACCCGTTCCTCCCGCCCAGCGTTCTGGCTGCATGACACCGCTGCTTAGGGGTCCCCGGTTCGATCCGGGGGGGGTATGGTGTAGACAACAATGTCATGAGTAGAGGCAGTCTAAAATGGTTTCATGTTTTCAGGGATGGCAGTGTTATCCAAAAGTAAAAATTGGTGAATGCGGTATTTTGTGTTTTACTCAAAAAAATTGCATTTTAATCAATTTTAATCAATCATTTTTATGAATTTGAATCTATGCAATATCGGTTCCATACTGCCAGCAGATATTGCCATAGGCATGAAACACACAGAGACCCCAAAAAATAATGACATGAGACAGATGTGTAGGAAAAATGGGTCACTTCCTTTAAACTTAAGTTTGAGGTAGCTGGCGAACCAGCCTGCAGTGACCCATTTCAAAATATAGCCTATCAATTATCAATTATAAAATATAGCCTATTGACTACCAAATGACTGTGTACACTGAACCTAATCCTGTCAGACTCAAAGGAAACACCAAAAGATAGCAATTCTGAGAAGCGTTTTAAACACTGAGAATACACCAACTTACTGCAGGAAAAAAAGCATCACAACTTAGCACCTTGATGAATTGGTAAACAAACTGAAGATACAGCCACTTAGTACAACAGAACTGAACATACTGTGGCACTGAAATGCTTTTGAAAACACTGCCAACTAACACAGTGCTGCTGTCACTTTATATACCTTTGAAAAGGAATGCAGAAGCACTGCAGACCAGCTGACTTCAACAGACCCTACAGCCATCACTGCCCGCTGTTATAATGCAAAAGTATTTTAAAAGGCTCTCTCCAGGCCTTAGGAGTTTACAAGCATGCTCAGTAGATTCTAAAGAGGAGATAGCAGGAGCTCCTTATAGAGGAATGTAATGGTGGCGCAGCGAGTTAATCTGCTGTTGCTGGGCTTTCAACCGCAAGGTTGGGAGTTCAAGACTGCGCGACAGAGTGAGCTCCCGTTGCTTGTCCCAGCTCCTGCCAACCTAGCAGTTCGAAAGCACCTAAATGCAAGTAGATAAATAGGGACCACTTCGGTGGGAAGGGAACGGCGTTCCGTGCACTACGGCGTAGAGTCATGCCAGCCACATGACCACGGAAGCTTGTCCTCGGACAAAACGCCGGCTCTACAGGCTTTGAAACGGAGATGAGCACCGCCCCCTACAGTCGGTCACGACAAGACCATTCGGTCGTGGGGAAACCTTACCTTTTTAAACAAAGAAAGGGGAAACCAAAGCACAGCCCTGAGTGCAGTTGTTGGCTCGCAAATGGCCACTCAGCACTCAAAATGGCCAGAAGGCTCTTTGCAGTACAATCAGCAGGCTCCAGCCTCCCCTGTGTGTTGCTGAGATCTGCACCTGCTATTTAGAAGGGTCAGAACCTAGGACTAGCATTACCCCAATGGCACTAATAGGAGTGTGCCCTGAGACATATAAAACTAGTCATGGGATGGAACGGGGGGGGGAATGTTCTTCACCCTATCACACAACACCTGATCCTCTCAAAAATACACTAAAATTAGTGTAAGGGTACTTAAAAGAGAGAAAAGAAAATACTTAGGTACTGTGCAAGAAATTAATCTGTGGAACGCCGTGCCACAGGATGTGGTGATGGGACCTGCAGGTCTTGATTCCATTAAAGAGGGATGGGACAGATGTATGGAGGAAAAGGCCATCATACATGACAAGCTATAATGTGTCATGCAAACTCCCAGTTTTAGAAGTGGCCTATCTCTGAGCGTGGGATGCAAGGGAGTGGCAACAGGATGCAAGCATCTTGTTGTCTCGTGCCTCCCTGGGGCACCTGGTGGGCCGCTGTGAGATACAGGAAGCTGGACTAGGTGGGCATTTGGCCTCATCCAGCAGGGTTCTTCTTGTTGGTTCTTTGATGCACAATAAGGTGTGAGCTCTGACTGAAGGTCTTTCCACACTCCAAGCATTGATATGGTTTCTCCCCTGTGTGGGTTCTTCGATGCTTAATCAGCTGTCCACTCTGACTGAAACTCTTTCCACACTCCAGGCATTGATATGGTTTCTCCTCTGTGTGGGTTCTTTTATGCAAAGTCAGGAGATCACTCCGACTGAAGCTCTTTCCACACTCCAGGCATTGATAGGGTTTCTCCCCTGTGTGAGTTCTTTGATGCAAGGTCAGGCTTGTACTGTGACTGAAGCACTTTCCATACTCCAGGCACTGATATGGTTTCTCCCCTGTGTGGGTTCTTCGATGCATAGTCAGGTTTGTACTCTGACTGAAGCTCTTGCCACACTCCAGGCATTGATATGGTTTCTCCCCTGTGTGGGTTCTTCGATGGATACTAAGTGTTCCACTGTCTGTGAAGCTCTTTCCACACTCCATGCATTGATATGGTTTCTCCCCTGTGTGGGTTCTTTGATGAATGGTAAGTTTTCCACTGTCTGTGAAGCTCTTTCCACACTCCAGGCATTGATATGGTTTCTCCCCTGTGTGGGTTCTTCGATGCACAGTCAGGTGTGCACTCTGACTGAAGCTCTTGCCACACTCCAAGCATTGATATGGTTTCTCCCCTGTGTGGGTTCTTCGATGCCTAGTCAGATCTATTCTGTAATTGAAGGTCTTTCCACACTCCAAGCATTGATACGGTTTCTTCCCTGAGTGGGTTCTTTGATGGATAGTCAGGGTTCTACTATGTCTGAAGCTCTTTCCACACTCCAAGCATTGATACGGTTTCTCCCCCTGGTGAGGCTGTTTTTCTTTCCTGTTTCCAGTTTCATTTTTGGGATCACTTGCGAGGTGGTCAGAGTCCTCCCCGTGAGAAACCTCATATTTATTTCTCCATTGCTCTGCCTGCTTTCCTTGCCGCTTCTTTGATCCGTCTTGATGTGCAGCTTTCTTCCTTGTGTGGGTCTTCTCAGGGGAAGGAATGTGTGTGCTGTCCCTGAAACTCCTTCTCCACTCAGAGCACTGAACCGATTTCTTCCCTGTGTCAGTTCTGTTGGGTTTCTCCATGTTCAGTTTACAGGCGAGTCCTTCTCTGCTCAAAGGATGCTTTTTCCATCTCTTCTTTTTGAGATACTCCTCGTCAATTTGGATTTTATGGAGATAAACAACAGGTTGTGTCCTCCGAACCGGTGGTGGGCTCCCCTCCTGCCTCCTTGGTCTGTCTTCATCCTCATGGCCTTGGCTGCTGCTTCCTGGAACAGAGAGAGGAGGTAGATTATCAGGGCAAGGTTGTGATGGGACCTCCAAAGTGCCTTCCTGGACAGGTATACTCAGAAGGAAACTCCAGTGGATTCAGCAGCACCGACTCCCAGGAAAGGGTGCACAGAATCCCAGCCCTGCTCAGCTACTGTCTCTCGGAGGCCAACCCTCTACTCTCACTTGCTGTTGTGCAGAAGGAGCACAATTGTGGCTGAATCAGAAGAGGGGGGAATCACAAGGGGTGGCCTCCCTCTGGATTCCCTCAGGCCTCACAGGAGCTTCCATGTCACGTCCCCCTCTGATGAATGCTGTAATGTTCTTTCATACAGTGGGGCTTTCACACAGTGGAGCAGTTTCATTCATTCTTAAACGGCATGAAGGTGGCATTGAGGTCAGCCACCTCAGTGGGCTTTCACAGTGGCCCACCACATGCCTCAGGGAGCACACAAGACAAGAACATCCCGGCATCCTGTGGCCGCTCCCCTGCATCTGGCATTCTGAATTAAATTTCATCTTCAAAAACCAGGAAGCTGCACACACCCATCACGGCCTGCACCCTGTGACGGCCTCTAGAAATCTCCCTCATTCCCTTTGAAAGGCTTCCAGGCTAGATGCCTTCACCTCTTCCTGTGGGCAAAGAGTTCCACAGATTAATTAACTGCTCGGTAAAAAAGCATTTTTTTAATCTGTTCTCACTCAGAGAACGATCCTATACTGGCGTTGCGCTGGCACTGCACTCCTGCACTGGTCCAGCGCTGTCGCCAACTTGCCGTCAAGCGCGTCTGCGCCACCAAGTTGGGTGCTAGACCGGCACAAGCACTCGGTTGGCACAGAACATCGCGGAGGGCATTCCATGGGCATGCTGGGGGAGTAACCGGGCGGCGCAGTGGGGAGGGAAGGAATGGCTGATGGCCATAGCGCCAAATCCTAAGCCCCATCCATGGCCAGGGCGGTCCCGATTTGGGCTGCTAACCTGTGCCGGCTATTTTGCTGGCACAGATCCGAGCAGCCCCACAGGGGCTTACGTGGGTGCCCTGCGCTGCTGCCGCCTCCTATTGGGCTTAGGATACATCCCTGGTATGCTGGCACTGCTTAGGACTGAGCTGCCCATTGTAGTGGATGTCCCCTCACTCTGGTATTGTGAGAGAGGGAAGAGAATATCCCCCCATCCACTCTATCCATCCCTGGCATAATTCTGTCAGTCTCAATCATGTCCCCTCTCAGGTGCCTTTTCCTAGACCAGGGGTAGGCAACCCGCAGCTCCGGTGCTGCATGTGGCTCTTTCAGCCATCTGCTGCGGCTTCGGAGTCCGGGTAAAAGTGGCAAAGGGGCGGGAGGGGGCGCCGGGTGGCAGCGCGTTCTCCGTGCTCCAGCTGGCCTTAAAGAGCCAGCCAGAGCGCAGGGAACGTGGCGCCCCATCCCCTCCTCCAAGAGGCGGGAAGGGGCGCTGGGCAGCAGTGCGTTCTCCGCTCTCCGGCCGGCTCTTTAAGGCCAGCCGGAGCATGGAGAACGTGGCGCAGGGCCTGGGCGGACCAGGCCGCAGGCACCATTTAGACCCTTTACACTGGCCTCTGTCAGCAGAATTAAGGCTGGCCTCTGTCAGTGCACAGTGTGAGGAGAGGCCAAACAACCAAAGGAAGGCCTTCCCTGCAAAAAAGGATTGTCTGGGGACAAAATGTTTGGGGAGAAGGGGAGAAACTAGAGTCTAAAATTTTGTTTTCTCTGTAGCAGTTCATTCATTCCAAAAATGCAACACACTATAGTTGTTTTTATACATAGCATAAAGTCAAAACAAAAACAAAAACACTATATATGCAGTGTTATCTTCATTTTAGATGTCAAAAGGGTTTTGTGGCTCCCGAGGTTTTGTTTTCTCCAGAAAACGGGTCCAAATGGCTCTTTGAGTGTTTAAGGTTGCCTACCCCTGTCCTAGACTGCAGAGCCCCCAATGCTCTACCCTTTCCACACAAGGGAGAAGTAATCACACAGCCTAGTAATCATTATGGCCGCTCCCTGCTGTACCTTTTCCAGTTCCGTTAAGTCCATTTGGAGATGGGGTGACCAGAACTGGACACAACAAATCTGACCTTAACATCAACTTATAAAACAACATAATAATATCCACCATTTTATTCTCAATCCCTCTTTTAATAACCTCGAGCTTGGAATCGGCCTTCTTGACCATACTGGGTCAACAAGCTGTCCACCATCTTCCATCAAGCTGTCCACCAGCACCCCAAGATCTCTCACCTGATCCTGCATAGATGGCTCAGAGCTTGTAGGTGATTTTTTGCCCCATTGTCCATCACTTTATCCTTGGCCACCTCGCTGCTTGTGCCTGTCTCCAGGTCACTTATGAACAAGCTGCAAAGCACCAGTCTCAGGACAGATCCTTGGGGCACTCCGCTTCTCACCTCTCTCCACTGTGAAAATTGCCCCCCCATTCATCCCCACTCTCTGTTTCCTTGCCCTCAACCAATTCTTAACCCATAAGCGGACCTGCCCTCTTATTCCCTGACTGTGGAGTTTTGTCAGCAGCCTTTGGTGAGACTCCTGAAACTCCAGATAGGCAACATCCACGGGTTTGCCCACATCCACACGGAGCACTCAGACACACCAAATCCTAAACTGGCACTGCGCTATGCCTGTTAAGCCTGTGCAACCATCGCTATGCCGGTGCCACAGATGCCAGCCCCCAGCCAGAGGCCAGACACCCGCCCCAATGGTATGCCCCAATGTTGCGTAAGCACTACACCACCCATGACAGCAAGACCCCCACCCGAACAATGACTTCCCGCTGTGCGTGGACGCCCCAGGCAACCGCTGCCCTGGTGCCACTGTGAGGCAGAACCCCCTCTTGCCTCCCTTATGGCAAGCACCACTGCCCGATGCACAGTTAGGATCACCATGGGCATCCACGGGGCCAAGCGATCCACGGGCCACCGCAGGAGGAAGTGGAAGCCCTCAGGGTGGCAGGAGCAGCATCGGTCAGTGAACCCGAAGTCGGACACCCCGTCTGAGCACATGCTGCACATGCGGCATCAGGCAGGGTGCCGCCACTACCGGGATTGCCGGGAACATGACCTCTAACCCCACAGCACTACCCCCTTCGTGAAGGAAGGGGCTCCAACACCCATCCAGCTCCACCCCCCCCCCTGTGAATGACGAAGAAGGTGTAGCCCAATGGCCACTTCAGGAGTCTGCCTGCTAGCCATGCATGATGTGGCTGGAGTGCAGTTGGGATCCTGTGCCTTTGAGAACCACACAAGTGGCAGTGGAGCGACAGGACCTGGCCTATTCTTGAGGCCAACTGAGACGACTGCCTAGGGCAGCAGATGGGTAGGGGATGGCCACCTCCAACCACGCCGTGGCTTTTTTCATGCCTCCTCCCATCCTCTGGCTTGGGAAAGGAAGCAGGGACTGAGCAGAAGAAGACACGTGGAGGGAGGGAAGGAAGGAGGCGGGCCATAGCCTCAGCCACTCAGATCACACAGGCATTTCCGGTCTACGGCTCGGCCAAGGGGCTGCTGTGGCTTTGCCAGGGAAGGGATAAGAGTTGCAGGGAGGCACTTTGCTGACTCAGCCTAAGCAACCCCAACCTGCTGCAGATGGGAGGAGAGTCTCCATTGGGCCAAAGGGTCGCCACTCACCACAGCACCCTTCTGGTCCCACCCAGCCCCCTCCGAATCCTCTGCTGTGTGATGAACAATTGTTACCTTCCGATTTCACTTCTTGTCGGAGATCCTGGGGATCCTGGTGAGATACACACTCCTCTCCTTCCATCTGGGAAATGATGGCAGGTTTGGAAAACTCCTCTGAGAAGGAAACAAGAACGGATGATACATTCCTGAGCACAAAATATTGAGAGTTTCCAAAGATTCTGTTGCATAAAGGCAGTTGTGTTTTCCTTTTCTGGCTATCTGGACATATCGTGGGCCCCCTCCCTCGCCTTCAGAGTCACCTGCGGCTCAAAGACCTGGCATTATGTGGGTGAGCCACATACATTGTGATTCTCTGCCCTGCACTTCTTCCTTTGGCAACTTTGGCCCTTCCCCTCTCTGCTTCTCCAGGCACCTGCCCTTGAAAACTG
Source organism: Lerista edwardsae (assembly GCA_029204185.1). NCBI lineage: Eukaryota > Metazoa > Chordata > Lepidosauria > Squamata > Scincidae > Lerista > Lerista edwardsae. Next base: position 40,023 of record JAJKFI010000425.1, read on the forward strand.
CTTGCAAAACCTGCTTCTCCAAAGCCTTTCCAGGCCCACCCAAAACCTGCTTTTCCTGCCTCAGTTCGGTTGTCCACCTGCCACTCCTGCATGGAGCCCAGGCCCTCAGAGGGAATTTTCCCTGCACTGATTCCAGGCCAGTTCCTGTGACTTGGACCAGGAGAGCCGATGTGGGAGAAAACCCTGATTGGGAGATGCAGGGGGTGGAGGGGGGGACATATGGAAGGGAGCTGCCCAGTCCTCTCTGCCTCTCAGCGGAAAGAGCCCCCCCTCCTCACTGAGCCACACACCTGGCAAGACGCAGATGCTTCAAGGCAGGCTGTGCAGGGACGTCCCTCTGGGGCTGGACCTTCCCCGCTTCGTGACCGAGATGCTCCCCCTGCTACGACCTCCGCAGTTCCTTCTGGGAGCCTCAACTCTCAGCCGGTCCTCCTGGATCAGGCGCGGAGGCTTTTCAGCTGCCAAGTCCAGCTCTCCTCCTGAAAGGTTTTGACCCCACCTGCTTCTGTAGGAGCAAAGAAACGTACAGGACTTAAAAAGACAAAACACAATATGGCAGATATCATAGAGTGCAGTTAAAAACCCCTGAAGTGGCACTGCTTTGGAACAGGCCTGGCTGTGTCAGGACTGTAGGCCACACAGACACAGACACACACACACAGAGCCTCCATGGTGCGAGGAGCAGGTGAGTGATCCGAGAAGGACCATTGTTGCGTCGATGCTTAAGTCATTAGCTCCAATGCAGCTGGTGTAAGGGACACGGGATTGGCGGGGGAAGGGACGTTGGGCCACGTGGATTCGGGCCATGTGCTCTCCTTGGATATAATATTTAGCAGGCACAGATCTGAGGAGCAGATAGGGGAGGCTGGAGCGCACGTTCCCTTGCCGCGGGGAGGCTCCAGCCTCCCTGACCCAGTGTTGGGTATGGCGCTGGCCGGCCGGCCTTGCCATTCCAGCGCTGGGTGAGATTGCGCCCAGTAGTGTCATCCGGCAACAAGCTGCCGGAACGCTAGGCGGGATTGACAGGCTGTCTGTGACGTGTCGCCGCCTACCCGCCCGCCACACGGGCCCCCTCCAGTTGGCGTGCCCCTCCGCTGCTTGCCCAGGCACCCGGCATGCCTCCCAGGCAAGCGGACACCCCCTCCGAAGCCAAGGGTGCCCGCACGGCAGGCGGGCAGGCGGCGACACATCACAGACGGGCAGCCAATCAGGCGGTAAGTCCCGCCTAGCGTTCCGGCAGCTCGTTGCCGGATGACACAGCTGATTGCGCCCCAAGTCAGCTTTGGCAGCCGTGGAGGCCTTTCCCTTGCCACGGGGGGGGGGGGGCTCCAGCCTCTCCTTAGCAGTGCTGGACGTGGCTCTGGCGTGTTGGCCTTGCTAAGGATTGCGCCCTCAGTTGTGTGCCCCCCTCAGGCGCTTTTTTTCTGGACTGAAGAGCCCCCAACGCGGCAGCCTGTCCTCATCAGTGAGGTGTCTTGAATGCAGGCAAGAATTTTCAGTAGCCGCCTCGGAGCTGAGAAAGAGGGCGACCGCCCTGCGGACTAGAAACATGAGCCTCCCAGTCGGTCAGAAACCGCCTCGGATTGTAAAACCAACTTGGATTGAAAACCAATTCTGAAACATTGGCACAAGTCTCTGCGGTTGAAATTTTTGTGTTCGTTCAGCCATGTTTTTAAAAAATAACGCAAAAATTGTGAAATATGAAGATGATCGTGATAATTTGGAACCCCCCCCCCAACACTAAAATATAATGCCTGACGTAAGGGGTAAAAGCAAAGAGGTAGTTGATGAAGTAAGTTAGCTGGTGTTCTCAGGTCAAGGTTAGCCCGATAAGGGGGCATGAGAGTTGGGAACAAGAGACAAAGGACAGGGCCCAAAAGTTTCGTTTTAGGCCTCAATTTCTCAAAGGCAGATAACAGTGTAACAAATTGCAGCTGACCATAGCAAGAAAGCTCTAGTGGGGGGGGGGAGAGTGACAGTGCGCAAGCGTGATGATCCTAATGATCGTGGGTTAAAGCATGTGCAAAGGAGGGGTGTACATATGAAGGAGGAAGGGAAGGGGGAAGAAAATTATTCTGCATGAGTGCTAGCAGTTGGCTGGGCCATAACCAACGAAGGTACAGTAAGGAACTCCACCACAGTACTATAAATTGTTGCACCCATTTTGTGCAAGGGGTGGTACGCAGCTTGTTCTGTTCGGCATTTGCTTGCCACCCGTATTTGCAAATATGACAATAAACCTTTCTTTTGAACCATGCATTTGGGATCCAGAAGTTTATGCTTTACACTGTTTACTCTTTCCTGGAAGCCTCCATTTTCCAATGGGGGAGGGGCCGGCCAGCTCTCTCGCTCAACCCAGTGGGTGGGGACCAGAGAGGAGCGTGGCTGGCCTGGTCATGATCCGCTCTCTCTTTCCGTGCCTGCAGGTGTGTAAAGGGAACAGCTGGAACTAAAAAAAACAACTCAGCAGTCCAGATTGAATGTTATGAGAAAATGCGGGGGAGGGGAGATCTGGGAAGCAACAGCCTGAATTAAGCCACGGACTCCACTCTGGGCGAGACACTGCAAGGAGACTCCTGCCCACGCCCCTCCCCCACACTCTCTCTCTCCCCTGAATTGGGGGGGGGGTAAATGGGCCCCGCTTGCACCTCTGGCACAAACTCGAAGGAGAGGCTGCCAGGAACAAGCCGCCACCGCCCAAGGAAGCCAGGCGAGACTGTCTGCGCCTTCCCCAGACCCCCACTCTGAATCCTGGGGGGCGGGAGGGGGCCTTGCAGGTCCCGAGGAGGCAGAAGCGGCGCCGCTGCGGAGCCAGAGCAGTTTCCCGGGACTCCGGTTTTCAAAGAAGCGCGCTGAGAACCCCGCTGCCGCCGGTTCTCCCGGCTAGAGAAGAGAAGCAGCAGCCACCATGGGGCGGGTGTGTGTGTGTGCGCGCGCGCGCCACGGCTCTCCTCAGCCCCTTGCCCTGTGCTCCCCACGGGGGGCTCCTCTCCTGACCCTCTCGATTCCTCCCTACCCACCGCACCCCCAGGACGCCCCTTCCCCGCTGCGGGCTCACGAGATCCGCCGGCTGCTGACCCCATGAGCAAGGCAGGAAGGGGCAGAGCAGGACTTCCCCACTCCAGCCCTTCCCCCCTCTAGGAATCCGGAGTCGCTCCGTTTAACCCTCGGAGTGCCGGCCAGCGCAGGGGAAAGACCCTTTGCAGAGGATCCGCCTTCTCTCCCTCTCTTCTGAACCGGAGTGGAGACGGAGTTTTGAGTGTTGCACCTCCGGCAAAACCAGGAAGGAGAGGCTGCCAGGAACACACCGGCCCCCGCGGGGGAGGAGGAGGCGGCACCCAGGAGGGACACCGGGCGAGACTGTCTCCGGCTTCCTCTGAATCCCGGGGAGGGACAGCCGTGGCCAGAGCCTCCAACCCGCCCCCCCCACTGCCCGCCCTCCTGATGGCTCCTCACCGAAGTCCCCGAAGCCTCCAGACCTGTCCCGGGAGGAGGCAGCAGCTGCTCCACTGCGGAGCCAGATCGGTTTCCCGGGGCTTCGGTTGTGGAAGCAGCGCGCTGGGAACGCCACTGCCCCGGTGCTTCCAGCTAGAGAAGAGGACCGTCCCTGGGGGTGGGGCGTGGGGGATGCCACAGCTCTCCTTCTCAGCCCTCTGCCCTGCCCGCCCCACCGGGGGCTCCCCTCGATTCCTCCCCCCACCGCACCCCCAGGATGTCCCTGCCCCCCAACGGGCTGCGGGCTCACCAGAACGGCCAGCGGCTGACGCCAGAAGCGCAGATGGAGGGAGAGAGAAAAGGGGCGGTCCCCCTTCGCCCCTCTAGGAATCCGGAGTCGCTCCCTTTAACCCTCGGAGTGCCGGGTAGCCCAGGGGAAAGACCCTTTGCAGAGGATCCGCGTCTCCCCTTGCTGTTGCGCCACCCCCCGCCCCGCACCATGGACCTCTTCCTGAGAATAAATTATTAGGACCTCTTCCTACAGAATAAATTACAATATCAAATGCACAACCTAAATGTTATTTCTAGTGTTGGTGTTACGCCTCCATCAACTTTTTTTATTTTTATTTATTTTTATAGTACAGGTCACCCAACAAAAAACAGGCGGCCAATTTGATGACACTCACACAATTAAATAAGAGTATTAGCTCTACTACATGGAAATCAGAGCTGGCTCATAGTAATGAGAGCTGAGACTGATTGGTTCAATGCTGTGTCATCAGAACACCTCATTGGTAGAGGCGGGCTAAAATGGTGCTATTTTTTTCAGGGATTTCGATGTCACTCAAAAATAAACATTGCTGAAAGTGGTGTCCTGTGTTCTTATTCAAAAATTACATTTTGATCAATTGTAGATCATGTTTCTCCATGGCAGTCGCTGGAAATACAGGCAGAGCTGGACCCTGTAAGGCCTGCCTGCTGTTGCACAACTACGTCATGGTCAGCCTGCTTTTGAAATGACAACAGGAAAAACCCAAGTGCTTCCCGACACCCCAAGGCCATCAAGGGAGCAGGGTGGGGGGTTACTACAGCCACAGTGGGCCCCTAGGACCCAGATCCTTTGACACCCAGGGCCCATAGATTGTTGGCACTGCCCCAATACGGAAAATTGATTTATATTTTTCACATTTTGTACACTCTGCCTCCAAGGAGTTCAGAGGTGTGCGCGTGTTACCTCCCCTTCTTTTATCCTCACAATAACCCTGTGGGGTAGGTCAGGCTGAGAAGAATTGTCATGGCACGAAATAAAGAAATAATGACCAGAAAATAAATGCAGTGAATATTTTCCCCACAAGCGATGGGTGACGTCAGTGCCCTCCCCTGCTATGGCTCCCCTGCACATTGTACCCAGTCACATACTGCCCCAGCACCTGGAGGTTCAGTGTAGCCATCATCAGAGGCAGATCTAAGGGAGGGCAAAGCTCTAAATTTTGCAAGAAGCCTTGCCTTGCAGTGGAAATCACTCCTCTCCTGCACCGTTTTAGCCAATCCTCACAGGGAAAAGCAACATCTTGGCGTTGCTTACTGGCTACAGCAGCAAGGGAGAGGAAGGATTTACATCAGTGATGTCATGCAGGGGGAACGCAGGGGGAACTCAGTTCCACTAGTTAAAATTAGGGCTGACTCCACCCACTTCACTCTCCCTCCTCCCCCTCCCCCTCCCAATTCCTCTGCAAAGAGCTTTTCTTCTTGGTTGGCCAGCACTCAGAGGGTTAAAGAGAGCAACTCCAGATTCCTAGGGGGGCGAAGGCAGTGATGTCATTCAGGGGGAATGGACTAGAATGGCTCTGTGGCTGGTTCCGGTTCCGACAAGTGCCAATCAAAAGTGAGTTCCTGTTCCTAAATCATTTGAATGACACCACTGATTTACATGACAGGGTAAGGCTTCTTGCAACACTTAGAGCTTTGCCCTCCCTGTAGATTCGCCTCTGGCCGTCATACATAATGGGCACAATCCTAACCATCTTTTAGCACTAGGGTAAGGGCAATGCAGCTCTGAGATAAGGGAGCAAACATCCCCTTACTTTGAGGAGGCCTCCATGACTGCCCCCCAATTGCAGGATGCAGCACATGCCCCATTGGAAAGCTGGGTCTGGATTGCACCCAATGTTACATAAGACAGTTATTTTCACTTTTTGTGTTTTTTTTTTACCGTAACATTTGATAGAATGAAAATATGACACTGTTTTTTTCCCATTAAATTCCTCGTGAAATTCCACATCAGATAGTATTTTTCATTAAAAACGCAATTTAAAAAAAGTTGCAGAGTTACATAAAAAGTTGCATTTTCAGTTTTTAGTCTTTTGGCCATAGCCTTTGACAGAATACAGATATTACACTCTGGGTTTTTTCATTGAATTCCTCATAAACGTCCGCATCCAACAGTATATGATGGTATTATTCCATAAAACCACAATTTAAAAATAAATCACTATTGTTACATTAATTTTTGGTTTTTTCTTTTATGGCCACAACTTTTGATAGAATAATGATAGCACACTCCACTTTTTCACTGAATTCCGGGGGAAATTACACATCCAACAGTATCTAGCATGATGGTATTGTCTTTTAAAACTGCAATTTTAGAAATCTTGGTCCCTAGGTGTGTCACTCACTCACTCACTCACTCACACACACACACACACACACACACACACACACACACACGCATCACCTGGTGCAGCCTTCTCGCACCCCCCCCCCAGTGATGCCACTGCTCGGAAGGAAGGCCAATCAATCAAAGGAACAGTCTTTATCTACCGCTTTTCCATAAAAAGTTCACAAAGCGGTCCTCCTCTTGGAACTTTTTCCAATCTTTGCTACTTGACAAACATACAACAGTACACTTTCTCTTTATGCATACTAGGCTTGAAACCTAGGCACTTAGCAAAAACAATGTATACAGCAACATAAACAATAGGACTTACTTTTTAACAACAAGACTTGCCAGGACATAATACTAAATACTTTTGAGCTAATTAGCTAATTTGCCCAAGTGAGATTGATTTTATTTATGTCCTGCTTAATTAGCCAGCCTTGTTGTAAAAGCAACATTTTTTTTTAAAGCAGCATACAGCTCTTTTGAACAAACAAAATACAATTTAAAATACAAGCATTTTTAGACCAGGATCTACTTTTTAGAATGGTACTTTTGTTAGGAACCAATTGAAGTTAGGTCATAACTAAAAGTGACATTTGCATGTGTTTGAGAAACAAATGACACTTTTAAAACTTTGAAACTGACACATTTGCATAACCAGGAAATAACTATGACAGACTGAAATATTATGCAAAAATAAACTCCTAACAACATGCAA
>JAJKFI010000425.1:62885-91224 GCA_029204185.1 Lerista edwardsae
GCACTCCAGGCATTGAAATGGTTTCTCTCCTGTGTGGGTTCTTCGATGCCTAGTCAGCTGCTCGTTCTGACTGAAGCTCTTTCCACACTCCAAGCATTGATATGGTTTCTCCCCTGTGTGGGTTCTTTGATGCATAGTCAGGTTTCCACTCTGAGTGAAGCTCTTTCCACACTGCAAGCATTGATATGGTGTCTCCCCTGTATGGGTTCTTTGATGCACAGTCAGGCTTCCACTCGTACTGAAGCTCTTTCCGCACTCCAAGCATTGATATGGTGTCTCCCCAGTATGGGTTCTTTGATGAATATTAAGTGCTCCACTGGCTGTGAAGCACTTTCCACATTCTAGGCACTGATATGGTTTCTCCCCTGTGTGGGTTCTTTGATGGATAGTACATTTTCCATGGTCTCTGAAGCTCTTTCCACACTCATCGCATTGATATGGTTTCTCCCCTGTGTGGGTTCTATGATGCTTAGTCAGGGTTCCACTCTGGCTGAAGCTTTTTCCACACTCCAGACATTGATATGGTTTCTCCCCTGTGTGGGTTCTATGATGCACAGTGAGGTGTGCCTTCTGACTGAAGCTCTTTTCACACACCAAACATTGATACAGTTTCACCTCCTTGCAAGGACGCTTTTCCTTCCTCTTTCCAGTTTCTTTTTTGGGAAGACATGCAAGGAGGTCGAAATCATCCCCCTGACATACTTCAGATTTCTTTCTCCATTGCTCTGCCTGGTTTCCTTGCCGCTTCTTTGATTCATCTTGACGTGCAGCTTTCTCCCTTGTGTGGGTCTTCTCAGGGGAAGGAATGTGTGTGCTGTCCCTGAAGCGCCTTCTCCACTCAGAGCACTGAACCGATTTCTTCCCTGTGTCAGTTCTGATGGGTTTCTCCAGGTTCAGTTGACAGGAGAGTCCTTCTCCGTTCAAAGGATGCCTTTTCCATCTCTTTGCTTTGAGATACTCCTCGTCAATTTGGATTTTATGGAGAAGAACAACAGGTTTTGTCCGCCGAACCGGGGCTGGGCTCCCCTCCTGCCTCCCTGGTCTGTCTTCATCCTCATGGCCTTGGCTGCTGCTTCCTGGAACAGAGAGAGAAGCTGGATTATCAGGGCAAGATTGTGATGGGGCCTCTAAAGTGCCTTCCTGGACAGGTATACTCAGAAGGAAACTCCAAGGGATTCAGCAGCACCGACTCCCAGGAAAGGGGGCACAGAATCACAGCCCTGCTCATCTACTGACGCTCGGAGGCCAACCCTCTACTCTCCCTTACTGTTGTGGAGAAGGAGCACAACTGTGGCTGAATCACAAGAGGGGGGATCACAAGGGGTGGCCTCCCTCTGGATTCCCTCAGGCCTCACAGGAGCTTTCATGTCACGTCCCCTTCTGATGAATGCCAGAATATTCTTTCATGCAGTGGGGCTTTCATACAGTGGAGCAGTTTCATTCATTCTTAATGGCATGAAGGTGGCATTGAGGTCAGCCAAACTGTAAGGGTCAGTGGGAGGTTTCCACAGGATCACAGCATATCTCCCCAGACGCCCCAGGGAGCACCCAAGGCATGAAGATCCCGGCATCCTGTGGCCACTCCCTTGCCCCTGGCATTCGGAGGTATGTTTCTACTTCAAAAACCAGGAGGCTGCACATACCCATCACGGCCTGGACCCTGTGACGGACTTTTCCTTCAGAAATCCGTCAAATCCCCTTTGAAAGGCTTCCAGGCTGGATGCCTTCACCTCTTCCTGTGGCAAAGAGTTCCACAGATTAATTAACTGCTCAGTAAAAAAGTATTTTCTTTTATTTGTTCTCACTCAGAGGGAAATCCTACACTGACTGTGCTTTTGCACCGCTCCAGGACTGTCTCAAACTTGGCGTCAAGTGTGTCTGCGCCAGCGAGTTGGGTGCTGGACCGGCACAAACGGCAGGGCCAGTTCTCAAGCACCGCTGCACCAGTCCTGCACGGGTCAAGCGCTGGCGGCACTCGGTTGGCATAGGACCTCGCGGAGGGCATTCCAGAGGCGTGCCAGGGGCGTAACGGGGTGGCACAGTGGACGACAGCTGATGGCTGTACCGCCAAATCCTAAGCCCTAAACCCCATCCCCGGCCAGGGCGGTCCCCATTCAGGCCATTGCTGCGCAAGTGGACCTGTGTCTGGTATTTGGCTGGAACAGATCCAAGCAGCCCCATAGGGCTGGCTGGGGTTACGCAGGTGCCTGTGCTGCTGCTCCCGCCCCCGACTGGGCTTAGGATATAGTCCTGCTGTCCAAATTCAAATTGAAGAAAGGAAACTTTTAATTTTAAATATATATGCCCCTAATGAAAATCAAGATAATTTTTTTAAAGCTATTCATCAAAAACTAATCGACTTTAATCAACTGGAGATGGTCATTTGGGGGGATTTTAATGCGGTTTTTGAAAAAGCTTTAGATCGAAAAACAACTTCCAAAACAAAGAGAGGAGGAACATTACCAAAAGCATTCCTAAAAATGAGTGAAGAATTTAATCTCATAGACTCTTGGAGGAAAAAAAAATCACTTTAAAAAACACTTTAAAAACATTAAAAAAGCATAAACTGGGAGAGCTTCAGCAATTGAATCCTATCTGGCAGCCATCTTGGATATCCCCCAAGTGGCTCGAACAGCGATTTTTGCCTCTTCTATTGAGATATAGCCTTCCTTCAGTAACCACGAAGATATCTTCCCACAAAATACTACAGCAAGAGGACTAAGGTTGTGAGTAGGGTTGGTGAAGTGGGAAAACATGGGAGGGAGAAATTGTTTGGCGTAAACTAGATAAAACGCTGGAAGAAGAATTCCCCTCCCCCACATTGGTTGTATGCCTGTTATCTGCCTTTCACTCCCTCTCCATCTGTTCATGAAAGAAAACAAATAAAGTGGGTGAAAGAGAGAGGAAATACCAGAGATTTTTGCTTCAGGATGGTGCTGGCTAGGAGAACTTACAAAGAACTGGGACTTCAAACCCAATCTTTGCAACATAATGAGAAGAAACGGCCCCGTGCCCCAGTCCAAGCTAAAATAACAAATTTTTTTTTCCTGTGCCTCTCCAACAACCAGCTCTAGTAAATATGCTGATATGGAGACAGAAGTAATATCAAATATGGCATGCTCCAATTCCAAACTGGTGGAGACCCAGACATATAATAAATTGTCGAAGGAACCTCACTTAGCAGTTTTACAGCACACCTGGATTGGCTATTGCAATCGGACTTCTTTCCTTCCACCAATGTACATTCGTCTCAAATGTCTGCTTTGGATTCATTCTCTCTTGATGTTATGGGCACCCAAAACATGCTGATAGCGAACACCTTACAGCTTTTGCTGCAGGACATATCTGATTTAAAGTCTAATCTTAAAGACTTAAAGCAATCTATGTCAGACCTGGCTCTTAAACATACTTCTTTACCTATGTGTAATTCTGTGGCTTCTTCTCGACAAAGGACAACCTTAGAGAGTGATAAAACCACATCTCAACCTTTAATTGTGGAAAATCCATTATCTTCAAGTTCTTATCCGGGACAATTTGGGACCCAGAAATATGACTATTTGGGAATGGAACCAGAGTCCTCTGTTTGTATGCTGGAAAATAAAACCATAATAACACCAAAGAGGATAAAGGGAAAATCTAAAAGGTACAGACTACGTACTCTAGCTGGGAGGAGGAGAAGTAAATATTCCTCTGTTCCAATTAAGTTAAAATTTAAAAAACTACTTAAAATTATGGAGACATTGGAGACAGCAATTGGTGATGGCAGACTACAAATCAAGCTGAAGAAAAATCATCAAAGTTTAAGTAATGTATCTCTTGGGGGGCTGGGGGCTTCGGAGGACTTAGAGGTGTGCCCTATGTCTCAGGCCCAAGCATTATCTAATGTATCATCTCATTTAAGATACCTTTCGTCCAACTCAAATGTCTCTGAGCCTCCTAAGGCACGAAATTTGAACCTCCCAACCATCCCCTCTCCAAGTCCTGGCATCATTCCTTCTTTCCCCCCTCCTACGAACACGAACATGGGAGCTGAAGCTGAAATACAGGACCTTTTCTCTTTAGTGGCATCTACTTCCAATTGTAATTCAAGTTTTTCTACAGGCTCACCTTTAGTCCTTCTTAAGGACCAGTTAGTCTTTTTGAATTTTCCAAAACCCAATAAAAGATTGTCATCCTTAGGGAAAAAATTGTATTTTTTACATACGCTGGCTTCCTTTGATATTGATTTTATTTCTTTAAATGAGGTACTGAGTGTAGATTATTTGTTCTTCCCAAAATCTGTTTTAGGTTTAAAGGTCGTGTTTACAAATGTCTCCCCTGTACGACTGTTACTAGATTATAAGGAGAGCCTAGTTAAAGCAAAGATTGTAGTAAATAGGCATTTCTATGTTCCCACAGTTCTTCCTTTGTTTAAAGTTCGACCCACTAGATCTTCTACTTTTTGTAAGACCTTGGATGCCCAATCACAGTACGTTCATCCTCCATCCTTGCCATTAAATGATTTAATCAATTTGAATTTTAATGATGCGGGTGGGGAGTGCCCTAAGGCTACTAAAGGGGAGGAAACCACTTCTGTGATGGTTAAACATGATTCTATCTCTTATGAAAAGATTTTAACTTCCAATAATTTCATTTGTACTGATGGGAATAACTCTGTAGTGAAGGCCATGGATTCAGAATCGATGACTGAAGAGGAGGCTACCCTGATTACAGGCTTTTTCCTCCTTCCAAAAGAAGGCCAGCAATATATTATTGATAGGCTCCAAATGCTTCTTAGTATGTTTACCATCAATCTCCCTAATTCTGAGGAGCATTTGAATCCTTCTGCATTAATTCCAGCTTCTGTGTCTGATGTACAGCTCCCCGCAGTCTCAGGTTTACCTATGAAAAGAACTGTAACTGACAACCCCATTACTGAGGATCGTCACTCCTCTTCCTTGTGACATTCTATTGCCAATCTGCATTGTCCTTTTACCATTATATCTTGGAATATTGCAGGCTGGCAAAATAAGATTTTGGATTTGGATTTTTTGGATTTTCTTTCAGATTTTTCTATCATTTGTCTACAAGAGACGTGGTTGCAGGATATGGATTGTCCAGTTTGCTCACTTCAAGGATATAAGTCTTTTGTACACCCAGCCTTAAAGTATCACTCTAAAGGCAGAGCGAGTGGTGGCTTGGTGACCTTTGTTTCAGATAAATTAAATGTGACCTCGGAAATCATATTTAAGGATAAGTACAATTTTATTTTATTGGTCCTGATAAAAGGAATTGGGAGTCCTGGCTTAGATAATTTGATTTGTATAAATGTATATTGTCCTTTTGGGTCATCTTCGAGAGCGATGTCTTTTTGGAATGATTTGGAAGATGCCCTTTTATTCTGTGAGACCAGTTTTCCACAGGCTGCCTATGTTGTGTGTGGGGATTTCAATGCTAGAGTTGGGTCAGGTGCAAATGTGGCTAATCTTTATTGTAATGAAGCCTTCTTGCCTGATCATTTTTCTTGGGATAGGGTGACTAATATACAAGGCAGCAGGTTGGTAGAAATAATGACGTCTTTTCAATTTACATGTTTACATGGTAGCCCTTTAGACTCTTGGAGGACACGAAATCCAAGCAAAAGGGAATTCACTTTCTATTCGGTGAGACATAAAGCTTGGTCGAGAATTGATATGTGTTGGATCTCAGCTTTACGGACAGATAGGCAGTTTGAATCAGAGATCCTACCAAATACATTTGCAGATCACAATCCAATTCTGTTAACTATAAATAAAAAACCAAGAAGATGGATGGTATGTATGTATGCGGGTATGTATGTATGTTATGCATAGGCTCCTGAACGGCTCGACCAATCTGGACGAAACTTGGCAGGAATACACCTTGCAGCCTGGAAAGAATCACTGCGGGGGTCAGACCCCCCTGGCGCCCCGGGGGTGGGGGTACGCGGGGGTCTTCGCATGACGATCGTCAAAAACGGCCAATCTCAGTGTCAAATCCATAGTTTCCGGGGTCTCCGGGACGAATGGCGACGCTCCCGACGCTGTGCGAGTTCAGGTTCACCCCCCCATGGCGTGGGGGGCATGAAGGGGTGCGAAACACAGCGTCTGCCGTGCCCTGCTGGAACGCCTGGACCGATTGGCACCAAACTCAGCATGCGGAAGCCTGGCAGCCTGGCCACAAATACTGCGAGGGTCTTGACGTGAAAACGGTCAAAAACGGCCAAACTTGGAGTCAAATCCACAGTTTTCGGGGTCGCCGAGATGAGTGGCGCCACTCCCGACGCTGTGCGAGTTCAGGTTCACCCCCCCTCAGTGTGGGGGGCAGGAGGGGTGCGAGACACAACATCCGCCATGCCCTGCTGGAACGCCTAGACCGAGCGACACGAAACTCGGCACGCATACACCTTGTGGCCTGACAACAAACACTGTGGGGGCTACACCCCCCTAGCGCCCCCGGGGATGGGGGTGCACGGGGGGCAGTGAAAATGGTCGAAAACAGCCAACATCGGCGTCAAATCCATGGTTTCCGGGATTGCCGGAGCGAGCGGCGATGCTCCTGGCACCGTTGGAGTCCGGGTTCACCCCCCCTCGGCATGGGGTGCGGGAACGGGTGCAAGACACAATATCTGCCATGCCCTGCTGGAACGCCTGGAGCAATGTGCACCAAACTCGCCATGCGCGTGCCTTCCAGCCTGGCAACAGACACTCTGGGGGTCAGGCCTCTCTGGCACCCCAGGGGGGCCAGGGCCCCCGCGTGGAAATGGCCGAAAATGGTCAATATAGTCCTCGGTTCTGTAGTTTCTGGGGTCACCGAGGCGAACAGCGACGCTGTGGGAGTCCGGGTCCGGACACCCCAGTGTGGGGGACGGGAAAGGGTGCGATACGAGATGTCCACCATGCCCCACTGTGACGCCTGGAGAAATTGGCGCCAGACTCGCCATGCGTGTGCCGTGCGGCCTGCCAAGGTGAAAATGGTCGAAAACGCCCAAAATTGGGAGATGGGTCAGGGATGGGAGATATAAACACCCGGGCAACGCTGGGTAACAAAAAGCTAGTAATTTATAAGCAAAGAAGATTTTGGATATATTGAGTATTAAATAACCTTAGAAATGGTTATTTTTAATTGGATTGATGATATTTTTAAGATATTATGATACATTGCAAGGTACTTACCTAATGTGTTTACCTTTGTTTAACCCATTCCCTTGTTTTCTGTAACCCTATCCCATCTCTTTTTAAAAAAAAAAATCAATAAAAATAATTTAAAGAAAAAGGATATAGTCCTGCTGTACCAGCCTTGCTTACGATTGGGCTGCCTGTTTCCTTGGCTGTCCCCTCACTCTGGTATGAGAGAGGGAAGAGAATATCCCCCCCTCCACTCTACTCATCACTTGCATAACTCTGTCAGTCTCAGAGCACAATCCTATGCTAGGCTGGCCCAATAAGGCCAACACAGCAGGGCCATATCCCAAGGGCCAGGAGGAGGCGGCAGCAGCAACGTGCAGGACGAGGGGAGGTTTTCTCCTTGCACCCGCATAAGCCCCAGTCACCCCTATGGGCCTGCTCGGATCTGCGCCTGCTGTTTTGCAGGCACGGAGGAACATGCACAGGAGCTGCCCGAATCAGGGCTCCCCTGGCTGGGGACGGGCATTAGGATTTAGCACTACGGCCGTCCTGCGTCACAACCCCGTCTCTGCCCACTCCGTCACCCAGTTACGCCCCTGGAATGCCTCTGGAACGCCCTCGTGGAGGCCCTGCGCCGACAGAGCACTGCCAGCGCTGGAATGGCGCACCGTCAGCGCTGCTGATGTTTCTGCCGCTTGCGCCAGCCGAGCACCACAGCCCCGACGCGGGTGCGTTTTACGGCACGTTCGTGCTAGCGTTCGGCCGGCACAAGAGCACAACGCTGGCCCTAAGGGGGGTACAGGATTGTGCTGCCCATCATGTCCCCTCTCAGGTGCCTTTTTCCGGACTGAAGAGTCCCCAGTGCTCCAGCCTTCCCACATAAAGGAGGAGCCCAGCTTCGGAATCATTTTGGTCGCTCTCCTCAGCACCTTTTCCAGCTCCACTATGTCGTTTTTGAGATGTGGTGACCAGAACTGGACACAACACTCCAGATGTGGCCTGACCATCAATTTGTACAATGGCATGATAATCTCGGCCATTTTAGTCTCACAGCGCAGTCCTGAACTGGCGCTGCGCCAGTGCTCTGCCCGTTAAGCTGGTGCAACAATAGGCGTGCCGGTGCCACAGATGAGGAGACGGTGCCAGCGCCACAGTGCTCCTCTGAGCCAAACCCCAGCCAGACATGCCCCCCCCCACGCGCAGGGCGCAGCTACACCGGCTTCCTGGGGAGCGCAGAGACACCTCTGGTCGCCACACCTCAAAAAGGACGTAGTGGAGCTGGAAAAGGTGCAGAAGGGAGTGACCAACATTACTACAGGGCTTGGGCACCTCTCTTATGAAGAAGGACTGCAGCATTTGGGCTTCAGGGGGGACATGACTGAGACATACAAAATTGTACAAATCAATGGTAAGGCCGCACCTGGAATATTGTGTCCAATTCTGGTCGCCGCACCTCAAAAAGGACATAGTGGAGTTGGAAAAGGTGCAGAAGAGAATGACAAAAATGATTACGGGGCTGGGGCACCTCCCTTATGAAGAAAGACTGCAGCATTTGGGCTTCAGGGGGACGCCTGAGGGGGGACATGATTGAGACATACAAAATTATGCATGGAAGGGATAGAGTCGATAGAGGGATGTTCTTTTCCCTCTCTCAAAACACCAGAACCAGGGGGCATCTGCTAAAACTGAGGGTTGGGAGAGTTAAAACAGATAAAAGGAAGTACTTTTTTACCCAGCGGGTAGTTAATCTGTCGGACACTTTGCCACAGGAGGTGGTGATGGCATCTGGTCTGGATGCCTTTAAGAGGGGATTGGACGGATCGCCGTGCATGGATGCCCCAGGCCGCCAATGCCCTCATGCGAACTGTGGGTTGCAACCACCCTTGCCACCCTCATGGTGAGCAGAACTGCCCCCACTGCCTGGTGCGGGGTCAGGGTCACCATGGGCATCTACGGGGCCAACTGATCTATGGGCCACCTCAGGGGGAAGTGGAAGGCCCTCCACAGCCAGCTGGCTCACCCAGAGCAGCATGGGCGAGTGAACCCCGAGTCACCCACCCCATGCTGCATGCTGCACATGTGGCATCGGGCAGGGCACCGCCGCTACTGGGATCCCCGGGGACAGGATCCCCATAGCCCTCCGTGGGGGAAGTGGCTCGGGCACCCATAACCCCAGTTCGGTATCCCAAGTGCAAACTTCCTGTGCAACTTCCTGTGGCCAGCTCAAGCCACGCTTGCCTGCTTGCTGTTCACACTCGCGAGAAGGAAGCGCTTCCCCTCCTTGCCATGCTCCTTGTATGCTGTGGGGAACCCGGGACATCCCACAGCGCAAAGAGCCTGGGGAGTGGTTGGAGCTTTTGGGGGTTGGAGCGCCGGAGCCTGCAGGGCCTCAGGCAGCATCAGGCAGCCTGCGCAGTCATGCCCCCCCCCACCCCCCGAGCGTCTGGGTGCCAGTGGGTAATTTTTGCCCCAACTGAAACGTCTCAGGCAGGGGATCGTTCCTGGGAGACCCCAGCAAGGGAACTCTTGCCTGGCCCCCTTGACCAACAGCAACGTGCTCCCTTCCCCTTTGGATTCCGGTCCCTTCTGCTCCAGGCACATCAGGAGGAACCCTCCTTTCAGCAGGAGCCCCAGGAATGGCCGAAGAAAGGAGAGAAACAGGTGCGGGAATTTGGATTGTCTCATTCGGGGCAGGACATGGCACCAGTGCAGGGGCGCTGACACACACACACACACCCGTGTCCGCACTACAGCTCCCAGGCCAGCCCTCACCGTAGCGCTGCCTGGGAGTGCGGGAGGAGAGCCGCCCTTGCACCAGCTGGACGCGGTTGGCGCAGGGGTGGTTCTGGGACTGGGCGGGGGTGGGCGGGCTTGCCGGCATGCTGGCCCAGGGAGGCGGGCGGGCTTGGGAGGCGGCCATTAGGCTGCATCCAAGGCCCCGACCCTGGGCAACACACAGCCCCAATTCTGGCTGCGCGGCTATTCTGGCTGCGCGGCTGTGCCCTTGCGCCAGGGATGCTCCTCAGGCCTCCCCTGTTCCACCGGATAACAGTGCCCCACAGCCCCCTGGCCTGCCTGCTCCGGGGCAGCATAGGATTGGGCGGCCCCTGTGGGCTGAGCCCTCTGCATGGAAAAGCGAGCGGAGATTCCGTGCTCAGGATGTCCAGATTCTGCCCCGGGAAAAACGACATTCTGCAACTGGCCCGATGTGTGGCGCTGGAATGCCTTTCTGCATCCCTCGCGTACGTTGGTTTGGCTGCTTGTGGGCCGGGGAGCGGCACTCCTTGGCACCTAGAAAGAGGACGTCCCTCCCGGCCCCTGAGCTGGCCTGCCAGGCCCCGCCCCCTTCTTTGGTGGTGTGCCAGCCTTTGCGCCTCCCACCTCCCAGATTCAAAAAGGACAGGGAGAGGAAGCAGAAGTGCAGAGGAGAAGAGTGTGGTGGGCTAGAGCGTCGAGGGGGAGGCCAGTGGGCTGGTGGAATTGGGCTCCCCCTGTCAATCTACTGCCAGAGGCAACCACCCTTTGGTCTCCTGGGTGGGCCAGCCCTGCCTGAAAACCTTGTGCTGCCACCTCTCATGGGATTTCATCAGCTGCCATCACACATTTTCTGAGCATATCTTTGGAGCTCAAAGGTCTAGAACAGGGGTGTCTAACATAAGGCCCACAGGCCAGATATGCCCTCCCAGAAGCTGGTCTGTCCCCACAGTGCCCTTTCAGCAGTGCTTCTTCTGCTGAGGCTCTGGGGGAAGAGATGGAGGGAGGCCTCAGAAGGCAGCAAATGCTATAAGGAAAGGGGCAGACAGAGGGGGACACTGCTGAAGTGCAGGGAGAGCCTGGCCGTCACGTGGGCTGCCCTTTCAGCAGTGCCCCTTCGGCCGAGGGGTCACTTTGCAGACCACCTCTCAGCTGCTGAGTTGCAAAGCCCGACGGAAAGGGTGGCCCGTATGATAAATGGGCCGTATCATGAAATATGATAAAAGATTTGCACATTTTCTCTTTTTGCAGTTAACGAGTTTCTATGTGAGAATAAAGTGCTTATTTCCAGACTTCTTCTGCTTAATAACATCACACCCTGCTTCATGATGTCACTCCTGACCCTCAGCAGGGGCCACTGTATGAAACATGTTTGACACCCCAGTCTAGAAACTTTAACGAGTGCTCCCATTCCCAGCAAGGTTTACTGGAGGATACCAAAAAATCCTGGCTGAGAAGCAGGCATTTCAGGAGTGGGGGAAGGAACTGGGAGGGCGGCTGAGGCAACCAGTGAGAGGGGAGCCTAAATGGGCTGTGCTTGTATGCTGAAGTAATCTGGAGTACTGCGTACAGTTCTGGTCGACCCATCTCAAAAAGGACATAGTGGGGCTGGAAAAGGTGCAGAAGAGAGCGACAAAAATGATTACAGGGCTGGGGCACCTCTCTTATGAGGAAAGACTGCAGCGTTTGGAGTTCTTCAGTCTGGAAAAAAAGGCACCTGATGGGGGACATGATTGAGACATACAAAATTATGCATGGGATGGATAAAGTGGATAGAGGGAGGTTCTTTTCCCTCTCTCACAATACCGGAACCAGGGGACATCCACTAAAGTTGAGTGTTGGGAGAGTTAAAACAAATAAAAGGAAATACTTTTTTACGCAGCGGGTAATTAATCTTTGGAACTCCTTGCCACAGGAGGAGGTGATGGCATCTGGCCTAGGTGCCTTGAAAAGGGGATTGGACAGATTTCTGGGGAAAAGTCCTTCGTGGGCTATAGGCAGTGTTGTTATTCAGACGGTTCCCGCCGGTTACCGCGAACCTGTTTCTGGCGGAGCTGGCCGTCCCGCGAACCGGTTTCTGGCGGAGCTGGCCGTGACCACGTGGTCGCCCGATACAGCGCCGGGCCCGCCGGCAAACTCCTTCCCGGCCGGAGTCCCGGCGCTGTATTGGGCGACCACGTGGTGGGGGGAGGAGATAAGCTACACCTGAGGAAAAGCCTCCCTCCGTGCAACTCTTAAAGGCACAGGAGCCGTTTCTGAATGGCACCCAGTCACTCCAATGGGAAAAAAAAGTCAGCAGCGGGACTCTTCCCCGCAATCCCAACAACCCCCTCGGGACCACGTGGGCGCCTGGTTTAGCGCCAGCGAGCTCCTTCCCGGCCCGATCCGGCGCTGGATTACTATTATTTTAGGATTACTACGGAGAGATTTCAGACAGAATGCAGGCGGGGGGAGCAGCATATATTACCTGTGGTCATTCCTTAGGGGGCGCCGTTGGCATGGTGCCCCCCGCCCCCCCGCAACATTGCGTACCGCTGCGCCCCCCGCAACTGCTGAGGCAGCCCACCTTAAGGGCTCTGTCCACGACTGGTCAGTCCACCTTAAGAGACCACCCCTAGCGCCTGCGTACTTGCCGCAGATGGCGCGGCTTGCCGAGCAGCCACCACCACACCACGTGCACGTGGACAGATTGAGCAGATCGGCACAGCAGCAACAACGAGGAAGAGAGGCGTGGCGGGGAGCGAAGAAGAGGTGAGCACAGCCAGCTCATGCTGCACCCGCGCGCTTCGCACTCTGCTTTTCCCAGTCCCCGGTCTCCCCCACCCCAACCCCCTGGGAAATCAGACCAGACGGCTTTCGAAACCAAGAGATTCCCTTCGAGCAACACCCCAATCCGATTCGGACTCCATTTGCAGTGCCATCGTCCTTCTTTCTCCCCCCCCCGTCCCATACTTGCAAGCCCCATTTCATTCTGTCCTTTCCCCAAAGACTTTCCCCCTTTCTTCCCGTCTGATCTCTGTATTTCCTCCACAAAAGAAACGTAGGTGCTTCCGCCCGCCTTGAGAGGGACACGCGCTGAAAAAAGGTGGCGTGTGTGTGTGTGCACGCGCGTGCGTCCTTTTTTTTGGCCTGATGATCCCTAAGAAAGACAAGGTTAGGGATTGGGGATCTTGCAAGGAGGGAAGGCGGCATGGGGGGGGTCTTGTCTTGTGTGTGTGCTTTTTTTTTTTTTTTTTTTGGGGTCTGATGAACCCTAAGAAAGACGAGGTGGGGGATTGGGGGGGGGGGCTTGCAAGGTTGTTTTTTGGTTACGGGTGGAAATGGAGCGAGGAAGGAAATGGAGGCGGAGGGAGAGATGCAAATCTTTCCGAATTGATCAGTGTCCAGCTTTGCTTTTAGTACTCTCCAGAGAGAAGGGGGGAGGGAGGTTGCTTGTGCGCGCGTAAAACCCCTGGATTCCAGCACTCTAAACGCTGGAATCAATGCACGGGTGCGCTTATGCGGCCGCCCCCTCCTCTTCCCCCCGTGCAAACTTACCCAAGACCTGGCCTGCCTCTGCGGGACCCCTCCCACACACCCTCCGCCAAGCTCCCTCACGCAGCCCTGCTCTCCTGCGGCCGCCCCCGGCTTGGTTCCTTTCCTGGTGGGTGCCAGGCAGGCAGGAGGTTTCTCAGAAACTCCACTCTCCAAGCCCGCCGTCCCCACACACCCCAAATGCCCCCTTCAACCGCCCTCTCTTTATTTCCCTGCTTCTTTTTATTCCCTTGGTCCTCTGTGTCGTGTGCACACTACCCCACTTGCGGAAACCACCAGCCGTCTCTGTTACCACCTGGGTCTTTCGTCTACAGGAATAATCACCCCCCCCGTTTTTGAAATATTCATTATGGCCTCTTCCTCATTCTCAACTTTTGTGTTTCTGAAATTTACTTGTGCTTTAGGATCTGGTTGGTTCATTAAGCCTTTGGCAGTGCTGCTGGGGTGACCTTTACTTAGGGAGGTATAAAGGGCTGGCAGAGAGAGAGCGCGCCAGGAAGTCGCGAGGGCGGTGGTTGGTGGAGAAGGGCTTGAGCTGGCGGCATTCGTGCTCGCTGCACTTGCTCCTGAGGGTGGCGGCGGTGGAGGAGGAGGAGGAGGTTGCAGCGCGGGCAGCCAGCAGCTCCTGGGCTTCTAGGGAGCGCCGAGCTTCTGTCTCGCTCGCAGGGGAGAAGGCACGAAAGACAGGGAACTTGAATGTGGAATATGCATGAAAAGTTTGTTTTTTTGCTTTTCAATTGCCTCAGGAGTAAAGAGGCGATTGCATGACTATTCTGAAGTAAGTTCAGTTATAGTCAATACAGCTTACTTCCAAGAAAGTTGCACCTCTGGGAGAGGAAAAAACAGTATTTTCCAAAAAGGCAGACACAAGAGATGGAGGACTGGAGGTTTGCCAGTAATTTGCAATATAGATACTTCATCCCTAAAAAGGCATTCATGAGTAGCATCACTGGCTTCAGCTTGCTGGAAAAAATGTCTGGAGGTGAACTCAAATTTAGTAGTATTTATTAAGCAAGTGTGGTTAGGGAGACCTGGGTTTTGTATACTGAGTCATCATAGAACTTGCTAGATAGTCTTGCACACTCTCAGTACTACTGTGCAAGGTTGCCGTGGAGATGAAGAGGGATGGATATATATGATCCTGATCTCCTTGGAGGAAAGATTGTTGCAGTTTCACATCTCACAGACCAGAACTGGTAGAAACTGGCATTCCGTCTCTCCGTCTGAGGATCAGATAGAACACCTGTGAGTCCTTGAGCAGGTCAGCTTCCCAGCTTGTTAGGGATAGTAGTTGTACTCCCTTGCTGATAGTGTAGAATAAGCAGGCAGTTTCACACGGGAAGCCCTGGCTGCAAACACTGCACATTCCCATGAGCTCATAGTGTTCTAAGAGTCACCCCATTGGGTAAAATGGGGCACAAGGGGTCTTCAGGTATCCACCTACCAGATACACTCTGGCTGCATCCCTTTGTTCTGTTGTTAGAAGGAGTTTTTTCACTGTGTGTGCTTAAGATGTAAAGCTGCACTGAAAACGGCCGCCTGCGAGCGGCCCAAACTGCACCGGCTTCCTAGCCGGCAGATTGAACCTTTGTACCTTTCTTACTTTCGCTACAATAAAGAGACTTTGTTATGGAAATGTGGCGATTGCTTCAGTCCTTCGCATCGGAGCGCTAAGGCAAGCGCTGAAATGGGTCTCCAAGCCCCCAACTCTGCTACTATTTACACAAATAGACAACAAAGATCAGATTAAAAACAATAGTATTTTACTTAGTTGGTAAGAGCCTAACCAGAAGCTCTGCTTTAATAGGAACATAAGTGTTTAATTCTCTTTGAGAACAATAAAATAGTGTTTTATGGGAACCTGAGAATATTTCTAAGTCAATAATAGACTGCGCTGACCTCCTGGCTGGAGAGAGGGCATGACTGGGTGGGATGAAGCAGAGCCAGAGGCTAGATCCCAAACTCCAGTCCTAGGCTGGACATGCTCCCAGCAGTTTTGCAGAGGCACACCAGAACAGTCATACTGGCATAGCCCCGAGAAGCCCCATTGGGTACCATGTGGCAGCTGACACATGGGTAAGTGTGTCCCCTTTCCATCCTCTCGCTGAGCCTCTCCCCCAGGGTAGTTGTTGTAATCAGTGGACTCTGCACCAATGTCCCCGCTTCCAACACACCATGCACAGATAGGCTTGGCAGCTAGTCTCATATTGTATAGATAAAACTGGGATGTGAAATGAAATATTTGTACACCGCTCCGAGCTTCCCTTGCAGGAAGGGATACAAATGTGATGCATGCATTTTCATTATGTTAAAATGCATATTTATTTGTGTGCCAATATAATTTTCTTCAGGTTCTATTAATTATACAAGTGCAAAATTCTCTCTCTCTCTCTGACATTTGTTCCATGACTACAAGAATAAAAAGTATTTAAAAATGAGATTTTACAAAGGGCTTCTTTCTTACAACTGAAATCATGTTGATTCTTGCCAGCTGCCAATCAGAGGCCTTTTTTTATAAAGTATTGCTACAATCCGTGAAAGTTATCTAATTACTAAAATAATACTTATTGGCTGCATTAATGCTTCTGACCTCACTTCCTGCCATGACCTCACTTCCGGCTATGACCTCACTTCCTGTCATGACATCACTTCCGGCTTATGACATCACTTCCGGCTTATGACATCACTTCCGGTGGGCGGACCCCAAGAAGTGCCAATCAATAGTGAGAACCTGTTTCTAAATCATTTGAATGACACCACTGGCTATAGGCCATATGGGTTGTGCAACCTCCTTACTTTAGTAGTACGCTACTTCAGAATGCCAGGTGCAAAGAAGTGAACTTCTGCAGAGTTCTATTCGACTGAACCTGGGCTTAAATGTCAGTCAGTCAGTCAGTCAGTCAACAGGTACTTATATACCGCTTTTCAACACGAAGTTCACAAAGCGGTTTACAGGCAAATAGTAATAATAAAGTTAAGTGGCTCCCTGTCCCAAAAGGGCTCACAATCTAAAAAAAAGGCAGACTGCCAGCAACAGCCACTAGAAGACTACATGCTGGGGTGAAGAGGGACAATTACTCTCCCCCTGCTAAATATAAGAGGGACACCACTGAAAAAAGTGCCTCTTGCCCAGTTAGCAAATGTCATCGGGACTATCACTAATCAGCTTAGCGACCCCAAAAACTATGGATTTGACCCTAATGTCGGCCATATTGGGCATTTTATTTTTCACCCCTTCTCACCCCCATGCTGATGGAGGCTGAACGTGGACTTAAATGGCATCAGGAGTGTCACTATTCATGTCAGCAACCCTGAAAACTATGGATTCGAGACTAATGTCGGCTGTTTGAGTATTTTTACATGACACCCCCTTCGCACCCCCAGGGGTGCTAGGGGTGTCTTACCCCCACAGTATTTCTTTCCAGATAGCAAGGCATATGTGTACCACGTTTGGTGTAAATTGCTATGCTGGAACACACACACACGATCGATCGATCGATACTAAATGGGCCCTTGGCCTGATCCAGCAGAGTTCTTCTTATGTAGGGGTGGGGCTGCAGTGACGGCCAATGGAGAGACTGCAATGCCCGGAGCAGGGTGGAGGAGGAAGCTGCAGCCCTGTCTCAATGGATTTACTGTATTCCCTCATTATAGGACAATTCCAGGCTTTCAGGAGCAATTTTTAGGCACAGATTTCTCAACTTATACAGGATTATATGTGGTAGATATTTACATCCTGTGATCCTCAAGGAACATCCATCAGGCCAAGCTCAGCTCTGCAACCGTGAGGCACAGCAGGCATGCCCGGGGCACGTGTTCCAGACCCACACACCACACTGTGTTATAATCCTGACCCTGACATTCAAAGAAGAGCATCTTGTGCTTTTGGTGCTTCCCCTCCCCAAA
Source organism: Lerista edwardsae (assembly GCA_029204185.1). NCBI lineage: Eukaryota > Metazoa > Chordata > Lepidosauria > Squamata > Scincidae > Lerista > Lerista edwardsae. Next base: position 80,204 of record JAJKFI010000425.1, read on the forward strand.
TCCGGGAGAAAGGACACACTTACCCAAAGAGGTCAGAATCTCATCATTCTCCGGCTTGACGTCCCTGGTCTGAGCCTTTTGGCCAGGATCCAGCAGAGCCCCCTCCTCTTCCTCCTCCTTGAAATGCACAATCATGTCCTCAAGGGACATCAGGCCCTGGAAGGAGAAAACCAGAAAACCGTCTTGCCGCAGAAATGAGGTCTCACCCCCTTAACCCAACCTCTGCCTCACTCACAGTCTGCAAAGAGAAATCACGGGGTGAGCAGCTGGGTATTTTTTTTTGCAGAATTTGTGGCAGACCAGACCAGCTGGTTACTTGCAACCTTTCATTCTCCCCCCACCCCCCGGAGAGATGCTGACCCTCTAGGCAGCATTTAGACCTGAAGAAAAAAATCAGGCCAACTCCAGTGTTCAGTCTCGGAGGCTGAGCTCTGACAGGCACATGTTCTTGCAGGCATTCTTGGGCTTTGTAGTTTGCTTACTTAGGGCACCATCTAAGCAATTTTCCAGCACTGACATAGCTGTGCCAATGGGGCATGTGCTGCATCCTGCAGTTGGGGGCAGTCATGGAGGTCTCCTCAAGGTAAGCAGACGTTCATTCCCTTACCTTGGGGCTGGTTAGGATTGCGCCCTTAGTACTCAGCTGAGGGTCTACCTGGATCCAGATGGTAGTCCACGTTCCCTGTGCCTGGTCTTGCTGAGAACCACATACTACAATCCGCTGCCTGCAGTCCTGTCTTCAGTCACCTCCGCCGGCCGACACACCTGCACCAGCCCCCTCCTAGGTCCGTCTACCATGACCAAACAATTGTAACCCAGAACTGTTACCCTGCAGCTGGGCCAAGGAGCTCCGCTGGCAGAGGCTCCCTGGGGGAGTCGCAGGGAACCTGATAATGTTTCCTGAGGGTGGTGCTTTTGAGGGTTCGTCCTGGGCGGCTGTGGAGAAAAGGCTCCCTGCAGGAGTGATCGAAGGCCCCTGATGTTGTGAAAAGGAGAGAGGAATTCTGTATTCCATGGAACTTCTGATACTATGTAAGGACAGTTCAATAGAAGAGGAGCAGTCACAAGGTTTTACTGGTCACTTGGCTAGCAGTCCAATCCTTGGGAGTTCTGGGGATCTCACGCACAGGCTTCCGAGTGCACAGATTTGATATCTGGCAGCACCACAAATTATTATGTGTACTTATGCGCGCTTTCAAGACTTGTAAGAAAGAAGGAGGCACCCAAGCAGTTTCTCGCCCGTTGCCTCGATGATCTGCCCCTTACCTGAGCAGGATGCAGAGCTACTGCTCCATGCACAGGAGGAGACGGTCTGGATCGTGGCCCCGATGCCATTCCGCTGCCTGTGCGGGAGACAAACATGACGGCCTCTTCACACCTGTTTGAACATTTTGTGACTCTCTCCCCATTTGCCCCACTGCTCTGGATCTGGCTCAGAAATGCCCCAATGGCGTGAGCCCCACACATCTTGATTCACTGCCTTCTCCCTTCTGCCACTTTGTCCCAACTTCTTCCCCTTTTGGCCTGCCCAGTCACCTTCCTCTCCACCAGGAAAACTGCATGCCAGACACGCTTCTGCAAGGCCTTTCCAGGCCCTCCAAAAGACCCCCCTTCCGCAAGATAGTCTTCAGTGTCTCTGCTCAATCGTCCTATCTTGCCTCCATCAAGTCCCATCCCAATAATGCAGGGGCCTTTTCAATGCCAGGTGATGTCCTGGGGGAATGGAAGAGCTCAAGGGGGAAGAGCCCTCATTGGGACATCCTGGGGGTGCAGGAGGGCTGGATGGGGTGCCTTGGCCTGCTCAGTCCCTTCGTCTGAAAAGACCAACTCCAGAGCACCCTCCAGTCCTCCTAGCTCAAACAGGGATGCAGGAACAATACTTTTCCACTGCAAAATCCATCTCTCTCTCTTTTCCCATCTGTCTGTGGGCAAAAGGAGGCTTATGTCTTATGTTCGAATACTACCATTAAAGGACAATAGAAGCCCGCGCAGCTGCCCCAACGCAGACATGAGCAGAGGATGCAAGGGGGGGGGGAGAATTTTGTCAGTTTGCCCTGCACTGGCTGGGCTGCGAGCGAAGCCTCCCTCGCCGCTGGGCGCTTTTCTCCCCTCCCCACTTTCTCTCCTCTCTCTCCCCACCGCAGCCCTGGACTCCCCCTTCGTTCCCGCAGCCGAGTCGGACTCAACGCCAGATCCCAGGAGGGGCTGCTGACCTCGCGCGCGTGGGAGGGGAAGGCAAAGGAAGGGGGTGGGGGACAAACCGGAAGCGGCTTCCCTATTCACCCCCACTTCCCCCCCCCCCAAGCGCGTTTCCACCTGGCCGCTGCCTGTCTTGCCCCCCCCCATCGCGCCCCTCCCCGAGTTTCTTTACCTTCGGGCCGCTGCTTGCGGGATCCCCGCAACGCTCTTCCAGCCTCCGGGACTCAGCGATGGGCTGGGGGGCAAAAAGACCCCTGGACGGGAAGCGCTGCAGTCCTCGCTGGCTGCTTGCAGCCGGGTGCAGGCGGGAAGCTGAACTGCCCCGGAGAAGCGGCCGAGTCAGCGCCTGACGGTGCCGGTGGCAGGATCGGGGCTGCCTGCGGAGGGGGGGATGCCCGGCCGGGGAGTCGCGCGGCGCCCCACTTTCAGCCTGGAGACTCGGGTTCTTTCAGAGGGTCTTTCCTCTCGGCTGCCCGGCACTCCGAGGGTTAAAGGGAGCGACTCCAGATTCCTAGAGGGGCGAAGGGGCGGAGTGGGAAGTCCTATCGTTCGCCGCCCATTTGCCCCTCTAGGAATTTGCAGGCGCCGCTTTAACCCTTAAGGTGCATCCCATGGAGAAGCCGAGTCTTTGCAGGCGAGCCGGAGTCTGCCCCGCCCCCGGCTCCCAGGCCGACCTGGACTCGCGTCTGCCCCCCTTTTGCTCCCCCGTCCCGAAAAGCAGCGTCCGATCGCGAAACGCGGCGTCTCACTCGGGCTGCCAGGCAAGGGAAGGCACGAGCCGGGGGGGGGGGCGCAGAGACCCCCCCCCACGAAGCAGCGCAGCTCCTGCTGGGAACCCTCTAAGCCCCCGCAGGACTTGCGCGCTGCAGGGGGGGGAAGCACACACAACTGACACCCCCCCCAGGAAGGCAGCAAAACAGCCCTCCTCCACCGCCCAGCCCCCTCCTCTCCTCACCCGCCTCGAGCGCAGCTCTCCGCCCCCTCCTCAGGCTGTCGCTGCCACTGCCACTGGGGCAGCCGTCACGCTGAGCCACTTCCCGGAACCCTAAGGCAGCTCTGCCAAGCAGGGTCACACTTTATCCCGTTCACACTTTATTTTTGGTTGTGTAGATTTCAAAAAATAAGTCTGTCAAAACAGTGCAATCTGAGTTAAAATAGACAGCATTTCGTCCGTTCAGTAATTATGTTCAGTAATATAATTCTGCGGAATTAAACTTTGGAATTGCATATTAAATCATAATAAGGTTACCAGTGATGTTTCTCCACGATCACACGTTGTTATTTTTGTAAGTTTTTACTTCAGGAGTAAACGATTCAGTTCTAAACATCATGCGAAAACCCATTTGAAATGCTTGGAATGAGCAATGTTTTGAGTCAGACAACATGGCCGCTAAGCCCGCCTACTGGCTTCAATCGGTCTGTATAAATTCAATGACCAGGGCCAGGGGTTGAGCTCTGCAGGATCACGCCGCCCTGGCATCTCCACGGAGACCACCCGAAGCCGGTAGCTGGGCGCCCGGAAGCCCCGGCCTCCCCTCTGTGCCATTGGTTGGAGCAAGTAGGTTTAATCACAGGGGGCGGCATCCCTTAAGAACTAATGCTGGTGAGGTGAAGCCAGTGGGCGGGCTTAGCCGCCATGTTAGTCTACTCAGAACAATCCTCATTCCAAGCATTTCAGATTGCTTTCCTCGTACTGTTTAGGATTTAATAGTTTATTCCTTAAATAAAAACTTACGAAAATAAAAACATGTGATCGTGTAGACACATTATTGGTAACCTTATTAAGATTTAATATGCAATTACAAGGTTAAATTCCTCGTAATTATATTACTGAACATACCTGACGAAATGCTACTTGCTCTCTATTTAAACTCAGATTGCACTATTGTGACAGACTTTATTGAAATCTACACAAGCAAAAATAAAACGGTCATGCCCCATAAAAATAAATTCTGTTAATGTTCAGAATTTCATAAATATTACAGTAGAAAATGAAAAGCGGAAAAATAAAGTGTGAACGGGAAGGAAAGAAAAAAAAGGGGAGGGTGGGCAAAAATTAGATAAATATGTAGGAAAATTACATTAAAATCTCTTCATAACACAAGTAGTTGTCAATATGAGAGTAATTCTTTTTTACTTCTAGACTATTAAGAGTATTTTTTAAAACTTCTACACTCACCGCCCCCTAAAACAAATTCTGTTAACGTTCAGAATTTTGAAAATATTACCGTAGAAAATGGAAGGTGGGAAAAAAAAGAGTAAACGGGAAGGGGGAAAAAAGGAGGGGGGAAATATTTTTTTCCCTTCTAGACCATTAACAGTGGGTGTCAGAAAATGGTGAATAAGACTGATAGGAAGAACAAGAAATTACACAGCTTCAAAAATAATGCACTCACTGCACGGTAGTTTTATTGAACCGATGTAATGTGAATACATGAATCTTTCCATGGAAATTAAATCCCATTTTTCGTACAGCGATTCGCACACCCGTATGCAGAACACACAGGCATGCTTAAAGACATTGAGATTAACTTTTACACACGTGCAGGGAGATTTTTATTCGTGAATTCGCGGCAACCCTCTTCCTTGGCGGGAAAGATCTGAGTCAGCCATATTTGTTGACCCTCGGCTTCAAGAAAACGTCATAGCGACTCCAGTCATCTAACCTGCTTGGCTTTGAGGGGGCTGGCCACCACTTTGGCTGTCACTCAGCGGACCTGCTTAGGCTCCGCCCCTGGTTTCTTGGTGCCTTCCGTGATAGGCTGTCTGGCTTTCGCGCTGGCTCTGAGCGGACTCTGAGGCGGAGAGGCCGTTTGTTATGCGTGACGCGCTGCTGAGGACTGGCTGTGTGGGTAGGAGATAAAAGTATCTGGTTGTGCGTTCCCTGAGGCATCCGATAGGCCTGCCACTGTGAAATACAGGAAGCTGGACTAGATGACCCATGAAGGTATGATAGCTGGAGTGGCCATGACGTCACATTCTTGAAGCCCTGGACTGAACAATATGGCTGACCTTGTCCGCGAACAACAAGGGGCTCTCTCGCTCGCACGGCGCGCGTGTGAAAGTTAATCTCAGCCTCTTTAATCATGCCTTCGTGTTCTGCATATGGGTGCACAAATCGCTGGACGAAAAATGGGATTACTTTCCACAGGTTCTTAAAATCATTGTGATTCGTTGCTACAGAAAAATATTACTTCACAAACTGAAGTAGATATGAGGAAAAAAAATAAAAATAAAATATTATTACTTCATAAAGTATGCAGCCCTTCACAAACTGAAGTAGATATGAGGGGAAAAAATTAAAATACACCCGCTGACACCCGCTGTTAATGGTCTAGAAGGGAAAAAAAATATTTCCCCCCGCCCTTTTTCCCCCTTCCCGTTTACACTTTTTTCCCCTGCCTTCCATTTTCTACGGTAATATTTTCGAAATTCCGAACATTAACAGAGTTTGTTTTATGGAGGGGGGGTGAGTGTAGAAGTTTCAAAAAAATACTCTTAATAGCCTAGAAGTAAAAAAGAATGCCTCTCATATTGACGACTTGTGTTATGAAGAGATTTTAATGTAATATAATTACGTGGAATTAAACCTTGGAATTGCATATTAACTCATAATAACGTTACCGATGATGTTTCTCCACGATCACACGTTGTTATTTTCGTGAGTTTTTACTTCAGGAGTAAACAATTAAGTCCTAAACATCATGCGAAAACCCATTGGAAATGCTTGGAATAAGCAATGTTTTGCACTTAACAACATGGCCGCTAAGCCCGCCCCTTAGCTTCAATTTCTGTCAATCCAAATAACCAGGAGGGCCAGGGGTTGAGATGACCTGATCCAGGGAAGCTCTTCTTATATTCCTAGCTAGATGCTACAGGATTCTGCTGCTTCCATTGAAAGCCCCTCAGAAGTTTACCTCAAGAAGTTTACCTCAGAATGGCCACTCTGAGGCGGCTTCCTTCTAAAGTATGGAGGCTGCCCTGTAGCCTGTGTTAACCGGATTTGGGACCCAAGGCCCAATTCCCCAACAATTACCAGGCAGAGGCTTGATGCTCAGTTAAAAGATTTTATTCATGTCTGCAGGCATGGAGAGAGAGGGCAAGCAGCCTTCTCTCTGAAGAACCAGGAAGTGTACAACAAATTTATAACCTGTCTCTGCGACCTTACTGGTCAATGTTACAGAGCTCACAATCTGATAACCAATGATACAATGACAACCCACATCATCCTACGTAATTGTTCACTTTCTATTGGTGGTATGGAAATGAGCTGTTGCCGTGCAGAAACTTTAAACTTTCTTCTGCAGATTCCCCTGTTCTTGTTGATTACTCTGTGTGTGGTAATTTTAAAATGGTGGGCTGTGCACGTGTCTTTCTGCCTAACTGAAATGGTGGGCTTGGAGCATGCGTACTTGCTTCAAGCCAATGCCCTGAGTGAACCAAACTTTATTTTTACTTACACCTGTGACGGAGTTTTCCTCCACAAATCTGTCCAATCCCCTTTTAAAGGCACCGAGGCCAGTTGCTATCGCCTCCACAATTCCTTTATCCTCACTCTCCCAAAAAATCTGTGTGGATGTCCCCTGGTTCTAGTATTGTGAGAGGGAGAGAAAAGAACCTCCCTCTATCCACTTTAATCATCCCGTGCAGAAGTTCGTATGTCTCAATCAAGTCCTCCCCTCAGGCGCCTTTTTTCTAGGCTGAACATCCCCAAACTCTGCAGCCTTTCCTCATATGGGAGGTGCCCCAGCCCCGTAATCATTTTGGTTGCTCTCTTCTGCACCTTCTCTAGTTCCCCTATATCTTTTTTGAGGTGTGGCGACCAGAACTGTGCACAGTACTCCAGATGTGGCCTTACCATCAATTTGTACAGTGGCATAATAATGTTGGCCGTTTTATTCTCAACCCCTTTTTTAACTATCCCAAGCATGGAATTGACTTTTAAAGGGCAGATTTCCCTCAGATGAGGAAGCTAGTTAGAAAGAAATTGAAAGGGAAGGTAAAAAGAGTCCAATCCCTCCAGGCTGCGTGGAGGCTGTTTAAAATAACAGTAGTAGAGGCCCAGCGGAAGTGTATACCGCAAAGAAAGAAGGGTTCGACAAGGTCCAGGAGGGTGCCGGCATAGCTGACAAAGTTAGAGAGGCTGAAAAGAGCAAGGAAGCTTCTTTCCGTACTTAAATGGAAGTCTTGCCCCAGTGAGGAGAATAAAAAAGAACATAAACTCTGGCAAAAGACTAGTAAGAAGGTGATACGGGAGGCCAAGAAAGAGTCTGAGGAACGCATGGCTAGCAACATAAAGGGGAATAATAAAAGCTTCTTCAAGTATGTTAGAAGCAGGAAACGTGCCAGAGAGGTGATTGGCCCGCTGGATGGTGAGGGAGGGAAAGATGAGATAAAAGGGGACTTAGAGATTACAGAGAAATTAAATGAATTCTTTGCGTCCGTCTTCACAGCAGAAGAATTTGGGCAGATACCGCAGCCCGAACACCCCGTCCTAACTAAGGAATTAAATCAGATAATGGTCAATAAAGAAGATGTTTTAGATCAAATTGATAAACTACGTATAAATAAGTCACCAGGCCCAGATGGTATACACCCAAGAGTTATTCAGGAACTAAAGAACGAAGTTGCTGACCTCTTAACTAGAGTATGCAATTTGTTCCTTCAAACGGCCACGGTGCCAGAGGATTGGAGGATAGCCAATGCGGGAGAAACAGGGCTGGGAAGGAGAGCCACAGACACAGCAGCCGAGCCTATCTACTTAACTTGCATTTAGGTGCTTTCGAACTGCTAGGTTGGCAGGAGCTGGGACAAGCAACAGGAGCTCACTCACTCTTGAACTCCCAACCTTGCGGTTGAAAGCCCAGCAACAGGGGATTAACTCGCTCCACCACCAGGTCACCAAGAAAAGGAGACCAATTAATGAAAATGAGACCAATTGAAAGGAGTGCATTTGATGGCTGACAAATTGCCACTAAGCACTCAAAATGGCCTGAAGGCTCTTGGCAACACCATCAGCAGGCTCCAGCCTCCTCTATGAGTTCCTTGGATCTGCACTTGCTATTTAGAAGAGCCAGAGCTGCGGAAGCTGTGCGGCCGAATCGCAAGCGACCAACATTGGGCCAATGGCGCTAATAGGATTCTGCCCTGAGACATATAAATTTATGATGGGATGGATGGGGGGAGGTTCTCTACCCTCTCACACAACACCTGATCCTCTTGAAGTAAGGGACGACCAATTCCAGGGCACCACCTCCTCCTCTCTCATTTCCAGCCCTCCCTCCATCTTAGGAATCATTCAAAATGTGGTGCCTGGTGGGACGCGAACCTGGGGACCGCCCTGACCCTCCACCCTTCACCTTGCAACTATTTTAATGTTGTGCCTGGCGGGATTTGAACCTGGGACTGCCGTGACCCTATCCACTTTAAGGATTTGACCTGGCAGGCCTTGAACCAGGAACTGTCGCGTTGGAGTGGAGCCTCCCTACCCCTTGCATGGCTCTGCTACCCCACACTGACAGGAGGGGCAGAACCGGGATTTGAACCCAGGCCACCGTCTCCGCGTTTCAAAAGGCTGGCAAGACGGCACTGAACACCGGCCACCGTTCTTCAATCATCGTGTTAACCTGTGGTCTAACCAGGCAGGAGCCTTAAGCAAACACTCCAAAACCACAGAAACACAGACTATGTGGGGGGGGGAGGGGGTTCAAGTCAGGCAAAGGAGGGATTCCCTGACCCTGTGACCCGAAAGGGAGCTGTCAAACTCCTTAAAGGGGCCAAAGCACCGAATACAACCGTGTCTTTTTGGAAATGAAATGTCTTGTGAATGGAATGCCTAAACTATGACTGAAGAGGTTGAGATTATGAACGAAGAATGTATATGAATGCGTTACTAAGAAGGGAAAGCATTTAGAAAGGGGTAGATGTTTTGGGTTGAAGGGAAACGTAAGGGAGAAGGAAGGGGATCTTTGGAACCGCACTAAATGGCTGCCCGTGCTGGGCAGGGAAAGATGAGACAAGATGGATGTCGAAGGATCCTACGGAAGGAAGTGGAGCAGTGTCAAAAGAAGTGCGTACCACCCTCCATCCAGCTGTGCCTCGGAGGCAAGGAGGCTGGCACCAGTGCCCGGAATTCCATCATGAACTGTACATAGCTCTCTTTGTGTCCCAATGTCTCTGCCTGATCTTTTGTAATTTAATCAATGTGTCCCCAATGTCCTTTTTGTGATTCTCCCATGCATCTCCCAGACCTTTGTGATTCCCACTCCATTAAACCCCTTGCCCTAGGACTTTGGGGGTTTTTCCGAACCCTGACCCATTGTCCTATCCTTGATTGACCCCGATCACTGAGGCGCCACATTCTCATCCTATTGTTCCTCATGGATCACCTTTGCGCATCCTCACGCCATGAACGGGAACCCCTGGACTGGGGGGGGGGTCCAGTCAATGACCAACCAAATGTCATAACACCTAAAAGGAGCCAATCAGGTACCCCAGAAATGAAGGACTGCCAATTATCAAAATATCCACAGCATTTTATGGGTTTGGTGTTTGACTCCTAATTTACATGCAGAACTGTATAAATGTATGGTTACAATGTCATCCAGTATGCAATTTGGGTGCCTTTTTTGCATGCGTGTGTTGGGACCTGGATTGCCATAAAGTGGATCTTGCTTCCTCTGCAACATCCAAGTCCAGCTGGCATTCTTTTCGTCGACTTCCAATTTTGGTGAGCTCTTGTAGGGAAATAGCTTGCTTCAGGGAGGTTTTGGATTGGGAAGGTTCTGCTTCCACTTTGACAGGAGAGTACGAATGGCAGGGAACAAACCTGCCAGTAGCGGGTTAACACCTCTCTTTCTGAAAGAGACAGGAGACGCAGGAAATCCCTCCTTTTTGGGGTGATTTCCAGAAAACACTCTAGACACTAAAATGACTGTCAGGGTAGTTAGAAGAGAGAAAAGTTAATACATTTTTAATGTTCAAATAACTAATCTGTGGAACGCCTTGCCACAGGATGGGGAGATGGGACCTGCAGGCCTTGATTCCATTAAAGGGGGATTGGACACATATACCGAGGAAAAGGCCATCATGTGTGACAAGCTAAAATGGGTATAGGCAACCTCCCAGTTTTAGAAGGGGCCTATCTCTGAGTGTTGGACGCAAGAGAGTGGCAACAGCATGCAGGGGTCTTTTGGTCTTCTGTGCTCCCTGTGAGACACAGAAGGGTGGACTAGATGGGCCCTTGGCCTGATCCAACAGAATTCTTTGATGCACTTTCAGAACTGAGCTCCAACTAAAGCTTTTTCCACACTCCAGACATGGATATTAGGCACCTGGTGGGCCACTGTGTGATACAGGAAGCTGGACTAGATGGGCCTCTGGCCTGATAAGGCAGGGCTCTTCTTATGTTCTTATGGTTTCTCCCCTGTGTGAGTTCTTTGATGTTTAGTAAGTGTTCCACCGTCTGTGAAGCACTTTCCACACAACAGGCATTGATACGGTTTCTCCCCTGTGTGGGTTCTGTGATGCACAGTCAGGCTGTCACTCCGACTGAAGCTCTTTCCACACTCCAAGCATTGATAAGGTTTCTCCCCTGTGTGGGTTCTTCGGTGCACAGTCAGTTGGGCGCTCTGACTGAAGATCTTTCCACACTCCAAGCATTCATATGGTTTCTCCCCTGTGTGGGTTCTTTGATGGATATTGAGGCTTGAGTTGTGACTGAAGCTCTTTCCGCACTGCAAGCATTCATATGGTTTCTCCCCTGTGTGGGTTCTTTGATGCCTAGTTAGGTTTCCACTCTGGCTGAAGGTCTTTCCACACTC
>JAJKFI010000425.1:91234-110740 GCA_029204185.1 Lerista edwardsae
TGATGCCTAGTTAGGTTTCCACTCTGGCTGAAGGTCTTTCCACACTCAAAGCATTGATATGGTTTCTCCCCTCTGTGGGTTCTTTGATGCATATTGAGGCTTGAGTTGTGACTGAAGCTCTTTCCACACTCCAAGCATTGATACGTTTTCTCCCCTGTGTGGGTTCTTCGGTGCACAGTCAGTTGGGTGCTCAGACTGAAGCTCTTTCCACACTCCAAGCATTCATATGCTTTCTCTCCTGTGTGGGTTCTTTGATGCATAGTCAGGCTGTCACTCCGACTGAAGCTCTTTCCACACTCCAAGCATTCATATGCTTTCTCCCCTGTGTGGGTTCTTTGATGGGTAGTAAGTTTTCCACTGTCTGTGAAGCTCTTTCCACACTCCAGGCAATGATATGGTTTCTCCCCTGTGTGGGTTCTTCGATATACAGTCAGGTATGCGCTCTGAATGAAACACTTTCCACACTCAAAGCATTTATATGACTTCTCCTTGGTGTGGGTTCGTTGATGCAGAGTCAGGTGGGCCCTCTGACTGAAGCTCTTTTCACACTGCAAACATTGATACGGTTTCACCTCCTTGAGAGGGTGTTCTTCCTTCTTCTTTCCAGTTTCTTTTTTGGGATCACTTGCAAGGGCGTTCTCCATATTTCTGCATTGCTCTGCCTGGTTTCCTTGCCGCTTCTTTGATCCATCTTGACGTACAGTTTTCTCCCTTGTGTGGGTCTTCTCAGGGGAAGGAATGTGTGTGCTGTCCCTGAAGCTCCTTCTCCACTCAGAGCCTTGAACCGATTCCTTCCCTGTGCCAGTTCTGTTGGGTTTCTCCATGTTTGGTTGACAGGCGAGTCCTTCTCCGCTCAAAGGATGTCTTTTCCATCTCTTTGCTTTGAGATACTCCTCGTCAATTTGGATTTTATGGCGAAGAACAACAGGTTTTGTCCTCCGAACCGGTGCTGGGCTCCCCTCCTGCCTCCCTGGTCTGCCTTCCTCCTCATGGCCTTGGCTGCTGCTTCCTGGAACAGAGACAGAAGGTAGATTATCAGGGCAAGGTTGTGATGGGACCTCCAAAGTGCCTTCCTGGACAGGGATACTCAGAAGGAAACTCCAATGGATTCAGCAGCACCGACTCCCAGGAAAGCGTGCACAGAATCACAGCCCTGCTCAGCTACTGACTCTCGGAGGCCAACCCTCTACTCTCACTTGCTGTTGTGCAGAAGGAGCACAATTGTGGCTGAATCACAAGAGGGGGGATCCCAAGGAGTGGCCTCCCTCTGGAGTCCCTCGAGCCTCACAGGAGCTTTCATGTCACCTCACCTTCTGATGAATGCCAGAATATTCTTTCATGCAGTGGGGCTTTCATACAGTGGAGCAGTTTCCTTCATTCTTAAATGGCATGAAGGTAGCATTGCGGTCAGCCAAACTGTAAGGGTCAGTGGGGGATTTCCACAGGCTCACATCTCACCAGATGCCCCAGGGAGCACCCAAGGCAAAAAGATCCCTGCATCCTGCGGCCACTCGCTTGCAACTGGCATTTGGAGGGAAGTTGCTACTTCAAAAAGCAGGAGGCTGCACACACCCACCACGGCCTGGACCCTGTGATGGACTTTTCCTCTAGAAATCCATCTAATCCCCTTTGAAAGACTTCCAGGCTAGATGCCTTCACCTCTTCCTGTGGCAAAGAGTTCCACAGATTAATTAAGTGCTCGGCCAAAAAGTATTTTCTATTATTATTATAAGATGGTTTTATTGATTTTATAAAGATACAGGAAAAGGATAGTCAGTTACATAGGATGGGTATACATACGGTTAAACAATAGGAAATTTGAGGCAGTACGAGAGTAACATCTAAATGCAAAATTAGTAATTTCCATTATAATATATTCCATCTGAAAGGACATAATCATTATGATTTCACAACACTACGTCAATTTTCATTATTCATTCAAATCTTCAATAATTTCAGTAATTTCACAGTTACTTAGCAAACTCAAGCAAGAAAAGTTAATTATACCTATAATTGTCTATCTCTAATTTATAGTAAAAGTCAATAAAATAGCAAACTAAAAGGGAAGAATCTACTATATAAAACACAGAAATAGAATAAACATAAGTGAAGCTGGGAAGTCAAACTATTTAAACCAGCATTCTGTTCATCTCTTCATCTCTATTCATATTGCTTATATTATTTTTCAATCTTAATCTTTAATTAATCTTTGTTACAAAACTCATACTATTAGAATTAAGACAGCCCATCTCAGAAAAAAAATACACCATAAAGATAAAGAGCATAAGAATTAAAGATATAACATGACATAACCATCACTTCCTAATCACCATTAGGCCTTAATAACATTTTTTCTAAAATCAAATCTTAATGTAAGCTTGAGTTATCACGTACCTTTGTTAAAAAGAAAGAAAATAATCGCTTAATAATATAATCTGACGCAAAATTACAAGCCTACAATTATCGCTTTTCAAATCAAGGCCCAATGCTAATTATTTCTTTCTATCACAAATCTCACAGGAAGGAATGAACTTTGTCACCTTTTAATCCTCATTTCTATTTGTACCATTTATTCAATTTTTAAATCATAAATTTCATTAATCAAATTACCCCCACCCATTTATTATAAAAAGCCAAAAATAATACAAATCATTAAAATTAACATCTGGTCAAAACTTTCCCCCCTGCTGCCACCAGAAGGGAGCCTGCTGACAAAAAACACTCTCACTGTATTTGTCAGCAGACCATAAAAATATCTTGTTCATAATCTCTTTCTCTTAAATCTTCTTAGTTTGCCAACAAGACTGTCCATCTTCAAAAGAAACAACAACTTGCCTTGTTAAGCCGTCCAGTTCCATTTCTTATTAGACATTCCTCTTGTCCTTCCACAAAGTTCATTCCTCTGAGTCCTTAAACTAAATGCTTCAAACGTCTTTCAACTCTGATTGTAGATCTTTCAGTTTCCTTCTCATTAACGCCATGTTAAATCAGTTGCGCAGTAAAAAATTCAGACTTTCTTTAAACATACAAATCAAAATACTCCCTATTTTCATCTTCCCTTATCTCATTAATAAATCCTCTTGATCTGCAAATAGGACTGTCCGTTTTCAAGTAATTGAGCTCCAATTATAAATCTTCTGCTTCCCTTCTCATCCGTCGCCATGTTTAATCTGTTACGCAGCAAAAAATTCAGCCTTGCTTTAAACACATAGAACAGAGTACTGTTTTGTTTCATATTTCAGCTTCCCACGCCACATCAAAGCATTTAAAAAAGAAAATAGAAACAGAAACAAAAAAGAAAACAGCGATGCACTTCAGTGGATATCTTGTGTTGAAGGTTAAGCAGATTTAATTCCACTGACCTCACTGGCCCGCAGCCAACTCTCCAGTGCAATTCACGCCAAGATGTTAAACATTTACGCCTGCACACCACTTCTTCCCACACATCTGTCTTCATTTAGGAGCCTTTGAAGACCTTCCAGAAAATCAGATCCTTCCTTCTCTCTCTTGGTGTAGTCACTCTCCAAGTCAGAGACCGTCTGCATGATCTGCAAGCAGAGAATTCTTCTGTTCTTCGGTTCCAAGCGAACATCATTCACCCCAAAGTTGGCCACTCTTCGGGACTAGATGTTAATGCTTACCCCCATCCAGCTCTTCTGCTGGAATTGGGCCCGGATCTCTTGCAGAGATTCAGGAAAGAACGAAGCTCCAGCAGCTCTTGGAAAAAGCTGCTGCCATGCTCAAGTCTTTGGCCACCCCCCCCAAAAAAAGTCTTTTCTTTTCTCTGTTCTCACTCAGGGAAATCCTATCCTGGCTGCACTTTTGCACCGCTCCAGGACTGTCTCAAACTTGCCGTCAAGTGCGTCTGCACCAGCGAGTTGGGTGCTGGACCGGCACAAGCAACAACGCCGGTGCTCGGTCACCGCTGCACCGGTCCTGTACCGGTCGAGCACTGGTGGCACTCGGTTGGCACAGGACATCGCGGAGGGCATTCCAGTGGCGTGCCAGGGGCGTAACGGGCAGCACAGTGGAAGGCGACACCTGACGGCCGTACCGCCGAATCCTAACCCCTAAACCCTGTCCCGGGCGGTCGTGATTCAGGCCACTGCTGAACAGGTTGACTTGTATCTGGTATTTTGCTGGCACAGATCCGAGCAGCCCCATAGGGCTGGCTAGGGTTTATGCGGGTGCCTGCGCTGCTGCTGCTGCTGCCTCCTTTTGGATATAGCCGTGCTGTGCTGGCCTTGCTAGGCCGGCCTTGCTTAGGATTGGGCTGCCCGTTTCCTTGGACGTCCCCTCACTCTGATATGAGAGAGGGAAGCGAATATCCCCCCCCCTCCACTCTCCCCATCACTTGCATAACTCTGTCAGTCTCAGAGCACAGTCCTATACTAGGCTGGCCCAGTAAGGCCGACACGGCAGGGCCATATCCCAAGGCCAAGGAGGAGGCGGCAGCAGCAACGTGCAGGACGAGGGGAGGTTTTCTCCTTGCACCCGCGTAAGCCCAGTCACCTCTATGGGCCTGCTCAGATCTGCACCTATTTTGCAGGCACAGAGAAACATGTACAGGAGTGGCCCGAATCAGCTGGCTGGGGACGGGCGTGAGGATTTGGTACTACGGCCACCCTGCGTCATAACCCCGTCTCTGCCCACTGCCCACCCAGTTACGCCCCTGGAACACCCACGTGGAGGCCTTGCACCGACTGGTGATGGTGCTGCTGCTTGATATACTTTACGGCACGTTTGCGCTAGTGTTGGCCGGCACAAGAGCACAGTGCTGGCACTAAGGGGGTGATAGGATTGTGCTGCCCATCATGTCCCCTCTCAGGAGCCTTTTTCTGGACTGAGGAGTCCCCAGTGCTCCAGCCTTTCCACATAAGGAAGGAGCCCCAGCCTAGTACTCATTTTGGTCACTCTCTGCTGTACCTTTTCCAGCTCCACTATGTCCTTTTTGAGATGCGGTGACCAGAACTGGACACAATACTCCAGATGTGGCCTGACCATCGACTTGTACAATGGCATAATAATAGGCATCAAAATAATTTAGTCTCACAGTGCAATCCTGAACGGGCGCTGTGCCGGTGCTCTGCCCCCGAAGCCGGTGCAACCATCGCCAGTGCCACAGAGGAGGAGACGGTGCCAGTGCCACAGTGCTCCGCCGAGGTTTGCGGGAGCCAAACCCCAGCCAGACATGCCCCCCATGCGCCAGACACAGCTACACCGGCTTCCTGGGGAAGCAGATCCGAGAAACCCCACAGAGCACATGCTCCCTGCCTCCGTGCCTCCCTGCCAACCAGATGCAGCCACCGAATCCCCAAAGAGGTAAGCGGGACCCAGCTGGGGCACAGCCGCCCAGCCCCTCGTCCCTGCCTCCGCAGGTTGCTGCCACGGTCTCTCGTGCTGCAGTCCTACCCACACGTACCCGGCAGCAGCCTCCACCCACTGCAATGGGACTCAAGTCCGAGTGGACCTGCACAGGCTCCGGCTCACGCACTGCACTGCAGGTTGCTGCCACCTGGCAGGCATCCACCAGGCGCAGAAGCGTAACAGGGGTGGAGCTTGAGGGGCACCTGCTCCAGGTGCTGGGCTAAATCAGGGCGCAGGATTGACCCCAGGCTTCGCCCTCATCTCATTACGGAGATGACTGCCTTCACACCGCAAGCGGCAGGAATGCAGTCACTTTTGGGCTGTCCCGAAGGGAGGAGGCACTGGCGATCGCACGAGGCCCCTCCTCTGGGGAGATGCCGGAGGAGACTGTCTTTGTGCTTTGAGCGCATAAGAAGTCCCCTCCAGGTTCTCCTTGAGGGAGGAGGTGCTGGCTGCCTCCTGCACCTGCCCCTCCTCAGGGAGAACCAGTGATGTCACTGCCCTAGGGGCGCAAATGGGCAGAGTCGTGAAGCCACTGCCCCAGGCGCTGGGGAAGAACGTTACGACTCCGACCAGCTGCAGCCTCGCCATGCCCCAATGCTGCACTACACCACCCCTGACAGCAAGACCCCCACCCGAACAAGGACTGCATGCCGTGCATGGATGCCCCGGCCTGCCAATGCCCTCGTGCGAGCTGTGGGTTGCAACCCCCCACATGGTGAGCACGACTGCCCCCACTGCCTGGTGTGGGGTCAGGGTCACGATGGGCATCCACGGGGCCAACTGATCTATGGGCCACCTCAGGAGGCAGTGGAAGGCCCTCCACAGCCAGCTGGCTCACCCAGAGCAGGGTGGGCGAGTGAACCCCGAGTCACCCGCCCCGTTGGAGCACATGCTGCACATGTGGCATCAAGCAGGGCACCGCCACGACTGGGATCCCCGGGGACAGGGGCACGCGGCTGGCTGGGCATGCCCCTAATCCCACAGCCCTCCGTGCAAAAAGGGGCTCCGGCACCCAGAACCCCCCCCCCACAGCTCCACCCCCCCGTGAATGGAGAAGGTTAAGAACATAAGAAGAGCCCTGCTGGATCAGGCCAAGGGCCCATCTAGTCCAGCTTCCTGTATCTCACAGTGGCCCACCAGGTGCTTGCATCCTGTTGCCACTCCCTTGCACAAGGTTCAGCCCAATGGCCACCTCGGGAATCTGCCTGCTAGCCATGCATGATGTGGCTGGAGTGCAGTGGGGATCCTGAGTGAGAACCACATAAGAGGCTGTGGAGTGACAGGACCCGGCCCATCCTTGAGGCCAACTGAGACAGCTGCCTAGGGCAGCAGACGGCCACCTCCAACCACCCTGCGGCTTCCTTTGTACCTCCTTCCATCCTCTGGCTGGGGAAAAGAAGCAGAGCATCAGTCGCTCAGATCACGCAGGCATTTTGAGTCTACACCTCAGCTGTTATCCAAGGTGCTGCCGTGGCTTTGCCAGTGAAGGGATCAGAAAGGCAGGGAGGTCCTTTGCTGACTCAGCCTAACCAACCCCAACTTGCCCCAGAAGAGGGAGAGTCTCTATTGGGGCAAGGGGTCGTCACTCACCACAGCACCGTTCTGGTCCCCCCCAGCACCCTCCCAAGCCTCTGCTGTGTGCTGAACAATTGTTACCTTCTGATTTTGCTTCTTCCTGGAGATCCTGGCTAAGACACACACTCGCTTCCCTCCATCTGGGAAAAGACAGCAGGTTGGGAAAATTACCCTGAGAAGGAAACAAGAACATTTCTGAGCAAAAAAATATCCAGACCTGCGAAAGTGTTTGTTACATAAGGCAGTTGTGTTTTCCTTTTCTGGTTATCTGGAGAAAAAGAGTCCTCTGCAGCTCGAAGACCTGGCTCGGATCTTGGGTTCTGACAGCGAGGGACTCAGGCTCCTGCTAAACTTTCCTCCCCAGAATGCCATTTGGTTTTTGTACTTTACACCATTGATCTTCTTTCCCTGGACGTTTGTATCCAGCCATTTCATTCCCAAAGAGCATCGTGTGGGCCAAGCTCCGAGGGGTGAGCCCCACACATCAGGATTCACTGCCCTGCGCTTCTTCCTTTGGCAACGTTGGCCCTTCCCCTCTCTGCCTATTGAGGCCCCTCCCTTCTGCCCTTGAAAACTCCTTGCAAAACCTGCTTCTCCAAACCCTTTCCAGGCCCACCAATAACCTGCTTTTCCTGCCTCAGTTCGGTCATCCACCTGCCATTCCTGCATGGAGCCCAGGCCCTCGGATGGAGTTTACCCTGCAGTGATTCCAGGCCAGAGAGCAGATGAGGGGGAAATCCCTGATTGGGAGATGCAGGGGGTGGAGGGGGGTCGTATGGAAGGGAGCTGCCCAGTTCTCTCTGCCAGCGGAAAGAGCCCCCCTCCTCACTGAGCCACACACCTGGCAAGACGCAGATGCTTCAAGGCAAGCTGTGCAGGGACGTCCCTCTGGGGCTGGACCTTCCCTGCTTCGTGGCCGAGATGCTCCCCCTGCTCCAACCTCCGCAGTTCCTTCTGGGAGCGTCAACTCTCAGCCAGTCCTCCTGGATCAGGCACGGAGGCTTTTCAGCTGCAAAGTCCACTCTCCTCCTGATGAGTTTTGACCCCACCTGCTTCTGTAGGAGCAAAGTAACTTACAGGAATTAAACAAAACAAAACACAGTATTGAAGATATAACAGTAATGAAAAGCACAGCGCAGTTAACAGCTAGTGAAATTGCTTATGTGGGGAGCGTGCTGGAAGCTGAAAAAGGGTGACCGCAGTGCCCTGGAACCAAAAAACCCCACAACCGCACTCTAGCACTTCTAGTGCTAGAAGCTGAAAAAAGAACACAAGGAGAGCCCTGCTGGATCAGGCCAGAGGTCCATCTAGTAGAGTTTCCTACATCTCACAGTGGCCCACTATATTGGAAAAGGCAGGAGATACCCTGAGGAGATAGGGAATGGTATCAGAAGTGCCCATTATCCCAGATTATCCAGGAATCCCAGATTACGGGGTGAATCCCAGAACTTCTGCAGCAGGAACACAGCTGCAGGCTGATGAGGGCTCTGGCTAGGAAGGGAGGTTGGCACAGGCGGAAAACGGTGTGGCTGATGAGCTAGAGCCTGCCTAGCAACAGATACCAATTGGCCTCCCTCAGTCTAAAGTTGGAGGCAGGAGCTGCAGGAAAGCACCTGGGTAGGGGCTGGAGGAGAGCACTAGGTGGGTGTATGCAGGAAAGTGGCTGTGGCTGGACTGACTGGATAAAGGAAGGTGAGGTTGTCATGGGAAACTATTGGGAGTTGTATGGCTGCCACACCTCTGGAGCCACCAAGTGGAGGAGACAGTGGTGGCTTAGGCAAACTGACTGCCTATTGTTTGGTGGCGCGGTTTTGTGGGGCCAAGTTAGACTTATGGGATCTGGAGCTCAGCCGGTGATAAGGGCAGTCTGGAGGAGGCTGGCCAGCCGGTGATTCCAAGCCAAGTAGCTGGAAGAGAGGAGGCCCAGTGGGTGAATGAACCCCCTCCCTCTTGCCTATCTGAGAGGCTGCCCTGGAGGCGAAACTGGTTAGCCTAGTGTGGGCATTGGAGCCCTCGGGGAGGCCCTGCAGGGTGTTGCCAACTTAAAAAAGTGCAGCCATCTTAAGTCATTTGTTTAGTGACTTCAGGGAATTTGGCAGAACACCCACCAGATGCCTCACCTGGCATTCTGAGCTAGCCCACTTCCAAAATAAAGAGGCTGCACCACCCATTATGACCTGTAGCAATGGATGTTTCCTCCAGGCATCTCTCTAATCCCCTTTTAAAGGCACCTAGGCCAGAGAGACCACTTCCTGTAGCAAGGAGTTCCAGAGATTAATTATCCACTGGGAAAAAACGTATTTCCTTTGATCAGTTCCAACACTCAATTTTAGTGCATCTCAATCATAGTCCCCCCCAGGCACCTTTTTTCTAAGTTGAAGAGCCCCAAAGGCTGCAGCTTTTCCTCATCAGGGAGGTGTCTTGAATGCAGCCTAGAATTTTCAGCAGGCAGCTTGGAGCTGGAAAAGATGGTGACCTCCGTGCAGACCATAAACATGATCTTCCCCAATGGTCAGAAACCATCTTGGATTTTAAAACCAAGTTCATAGAAGCATAGAGTTGGAAGGGACCTCCAAGGTCATCTAGTCCAACCCCCTGCCTGGAGCAGGAAATCCTCCTAGAGCATCTCCAGCAGGGGCCTGTCAAGCCTCTGCTTGAAAGTCTCCACTTTGCATTTGATGACCAATTCTGACACGTTGGCACAAATTTATGCAGTTCAAATGAATGTGTTCATTCAGCCAGGATTTTAAAAATGCTGCAGTGGCACACAGGTCATTTCTCCTGGAAGCCGCCAGTTTCCAATCCAGCTAGGAGGGGCCGGGCAGCTCTCGCACTCAGCCCAGGGCGGCGGGACCAGAGAGGAGCGTGGCCTGCCTGGTCCCGATCCCCCTCTCTCATTCCCTGCCTGCAGGTGTGTAAAGGGAACAGCTTGAACTGAAAAGGGTAGAAAAGAAAAAACTCAGCAGTCCAGAAAGGGCACATATTGAATGAAGTGAGAAAATGCGGGGGGGGGGGGGAGGCGAGATTTGGGAGGCAACAAATCTGAACTCAGCCACGGACTCCACTCTGTGCAGATGCTGCAAGGAGACCCCTGCCCACGCCCCTCCCCCACATTCACTCTCTCCTGAACCTGGGGGGCGGGGATGGGCCCCACTTCCACCTCTGGCAGGAATACGAAGGAGAGGCGGCCAGGAACAAGTGGCCCCCGCAGGGGAGGAGCAGGAGGCGGCACCCAGGAGGGACAATCACCGGGCAAGATTGTCCGCGCCTCCCCAGACTCGCGCTCTGAGTCCCCGGAAGGGGAGAGGGGGGGGGCATCAGCGGCCAGAGCCTCCAACCAACCTCCTTGCCTCCAACCCGCCCCCGTTCGCCTTCCCGCCCCCCTGATGGCTGCTCGCCGTGCCTCCCACGCGGGAACCTCCAGACTGGTCCCACGAAGAGGGGGGAAGGCAGAAGCGGCGCCGCTGCGGAGCCAGATCGGTTTCACGGGACTCCGGTTGTGGAAGGAGCGCGCTGGGAACGCCACTGCCGCTGGTTCTCCCGGCTGGGGAAGAGGAGCAGGACCCACGAGGGGGTGGGAGGGGGATTTGCCAGGCTTTCCTTCTCAGCCCCCTGCACTGCGCTCCCCAGTGGGGGCTACCCTCGATTCCCCCCCCGTCCCGGCTCACCACACGGGCTGCAAACAACAGAAGCAAGGCTGGAGCATGGAGGTATAATACCTCCATGGGCTGGAGGCACAGAGGAGGGGGCGGGGCAGGACGGGGCTTCCCCATAGAGTAACTCCAGCCCTGCTTCCGTAGCTCCTCTGGGAATCCGCAGTCGCTCCCTTTAACCCTCGGAGTGCCGGCCAGCCCCAGGAAAGACTCTTTGCAGAGGATCCGAGTCTCCCCCTGCGACTCCCAGGATGAAAGTGGGGCGCGTCTCTCCCTGGCGGGCTTCCCCCTCCCCATGCAGCGCCCGATCCTGGACAGATCAGCTCCCCTCCCACGCACGGCTGAGTGGCCAAGAAGGACCGCAGCACTTCCTGCCCGTGGAGTCTCTTCCCCCCCCCCGCCCCAGTCCAGGAGGCTAGAGGAGGGTTGTAGGGGAGCGACACAGCGGGGGTGGGGGGCACAAAGGCAGCAACCAGATGGAACCGCGCTTACCGGGGAGTAACACACACTGAAGACCCCGAAAGTGCAGAGGGAGACACAAGAAGTGTGGAGATGAGGCACCCTAGATGAGGCACACCTTCCCTGAAGCCAAAGGCAGACCCTGCAGAAAGCGACAGGGCCCGATCCTATCCAATGCAGCCCCAAACCTGCCCTTGCCTTGAGGAGGCCTCCACCACTGCCCTCCCCTGCCTGCATCAGCGCTGGAAGACTGGACAGGAAGGGGCCCACAGTGAAGGTTCTGGTGACCCCAGACAGAAGCAGAGCCTGGAGCGTCACTAAGGGGTGGGTGATGTGGGGGGCAGGGGGGAAGGTTAGCAGGTACCTTGGGGACTGCTCTGCAACTAAGACCTCTCCCTGGGATGTTCTGAGGGTAGATCTGCCACACACCCCCTTTCCAGGGGATTCCCTGAGCCAGGGGGAAACCCGGATACCCGCCCACTTGGGGAGGGGGCGATACCTTTGAGCACATGGCTGCTGTGGCATTGTGGCCTCTGGCAGGGGGGCACTAACCTGACCCCTTGTATAACCGGCTGACCAGGATCGCCTGGCCGGATGCTCTTCAACCGCAGGACACCTCCAAGGACCTTCTGGCAAAGACGGCCAATGGAGCGCACTGCGGAGGCCACAGAGAGCCCCCAGGGAGGCCGTTCCCAAGCCGAGGGAGTGAATTCCAGACCCCTGTGAGAGCTGGTTGGAGCCGCCCGTGAAGTGGTGAGGGCCATTGTGGAACTCCTCACCGTGCAGGATCCTGCCCTCCTCCCTCCAGCAGCTCATTACTCTGTCACCTGCCAGCCCTCCCCCCCCCCCAGCTTTGGGAGAGGCCACTCCCCTGGTGGAGGCTTCTGAGGGTGCAGTGGCTGCTGCCCAGATGGGGTGCGGGCAGGAGGGGGGTGACGGCTGAGTCGTGCACGGCAGGCCTCATGGACAAGCAGCAGAACCTCTGGGTTTAATCTCCTCAGGGAACCTCCCTCACCCAGTCTGACTAAATTCTGACAGGAAAAATATAGGAGGCAGAGGCTTGTTAAAAGTTTCAAAACAAGAGCTTGGAGTTTACTGATTGGTTCATTGTTACATCAAACTTTTAGCATCAGATGAACAGAGGTTCAGACTGAACTGGTAACAAGCCCCTGAAGCTTAAAATGGTGGAGGCCTCAGAAACCCCGATTTGTCCTGTCAGCTCTGTGATGGGGAGAGAGAGAGAGAGAGAGAGAGAGAGAGAGAGAAATAGGCCACGTCCCTCAGAGTCACAACACACTGGCTGAGTCCTCCCTGCAGTGGTCTCCCTCTGTGGGCAGCTGATGGGGTTGTGTCATCTCCACCAACTTTAACAAGCCTCTGCCTCGTGCATTTTTCCTGTCAGAATCCAGTCAGCCTGGGTGAGGGAGGTTCCCTGAGGAGATTAAACCCAGAGGTTCTGCTGCTGTTTGGTATCCCGAGTGCAAAAATATGCATAGAATAACCTAACCCACAGAGGGGGACCTTACTAAGGAGGCTCCCCCTCAGGATTCCACCACTCCAGCTGACTCCCGAATTCCAGGCGCTGGTCCTTCGAGATGTTCCTCTTCCAACCCTGAGGGTGGCCGGCCAGAAGGTCTCGGGTCCCACTGCAGGAGCAGCCTGGGACCCCGGGCTGTGGGGAAGAGGCAGGGCGAGGGCTTGCCCTGGGGCTGGCTGGACCCCAGGGGCCTTGTCCTCCACTCTGGCCACCCCTCCTTTCCAATTCCTCCCTGGCCTTGGCTGGAGATGCCCTTTCTCCTTTCACGGGTCTCTTTCACATGCTTTTACTCTCACCAGATCTTCCTCCTTTCCCCATCCTTTTTCCTGTGTCTCTCCCTGCTAGCCCTCCTCCTCCTCCAAGTGTACTCGAATGGCCGGGCGGTGCTAAGGGCTTGCCACGTTGACTGATGTGACAGGAAAGCCCCCCTCCCAAAGGACTCTGGCCTTCAGTGATCCAAATCTGCTGTCCTGTCAACAGGGAACTACTGATGGCCACAGAACATATGGCTGGCTGCACCATGCTCAGAACACGTCACAACAGGATGCAGGTAATTGATTAGATAAGGGAGTCTGAACCTCAATAAAGGCCGGATACTGACAGCTGGAACGCAAGACGTGTAATTCAAACATTCTGATAGTCAAGTTCTGATGCCAGGATAGAGGTACGTGTAGTGCTATCCGAATGCTTGGCTCACTCTCCTCTTGATAGCATCCCCTCCTCCCCTGAAGGAAAAAGGTATAAAAACTGTCTGGAACTATAATGCTTTGCACTTCTCCGGTGAAAGCGGTGTTTTGTGTGTTGATTCCAAAAATGCGTTTTAATCCCATTTCAAAGCATTTTTATAAATCTACCTAATATACAGTAGGTTCCAGGCTGCCAGCAGATATTGCCATAGGCATGAAACACCCTCCCCCAAAAAATAATGACATGAGACAGCTATGTAGGCAAAATGGGTCATTTCTTTAAACTTAAGTTTTGAGGCCGTTGGCCAACCAGCCTACAGAGACCCATTTCAAAATATAGCTTCTCAATTGACCCTAACAAATCTCAGTGTGAACACAGAACCTAAAGCCATTTAACTTGAATGTTATTATTTGCCTGTAAACCGCTTTGTGAACTTTGTGTTCAAAAGCGGTATATAAATACTAATGGTTGATTGATTGCTGCTGGGCAGGGAAAGATGAGACAAGATGGATGTCGAAGGGTCGTATGGAAGGAAGTGGAGCAGTGTCAAAAGACGTGCGTACCACCCTCCATCCAGCTGTGCCTCGGAGGCACGGAGGCTGGCACCAGTGCCCGGAACTCCATCATGAACTGTACATAGCTCTCTTTGTGTCCCAATGTCTCCTCCTGATCTTTTGTGATTTAATCAGTGTGTCCCCAATTTACCTTTTATTATTCTCCCATGTATCTCCCAGACCTTTGTGATTCCCACTCAATTCAACCCCTTGCCCTAGGACTGGGTTTTTCCCCCAAACCCTTACCCACTGTCCTATCCTTGATTGACCCCGATCACTGAGGCGCCATGTCCTCATCCTATTGTTCCTCATTGATCACCTTTGCGCATCCTCCTGCCACGAATGGGGACCCCTGGGCTGGGGGGGGGGTCCAGTCAATGACCAACCAAATGTCATAATGCCTAAAAGGAGCCAATCAGGTACCCCCGAAATGAAGGACCACCAATTATCAAAATATCCAAAGCATTTTATGGGTTCGGTGTTTGACTCCTAATTTACATGCACAACTGTATAAATGTATGGTTACAATATCATCTAGTATGCAATTTGGGTGCCTTTTTTGCATGCGCATATTGCGACCTTGATGGCAATAAAGTGGATCTTGCTTCCTCTACAACATCCCCTGGGAGTGGTGTTCCAAGCTAGTAATTCCAGGAAAGCTCATGGAGACTATGTCTCCTTGAATGCACAGAGAAGTTCTTCTGCAGTATTACAATACACTAAATCAAGAGCTGGAAATTCATTTCCTGTGGCTCTCAAACTCTTCCAAGCCAAGGTCATGTTTCAATTGTTATATGGATCACAACTGGGCCCTTACCCAAATATGAAAACTTCGGAAGGTGTTCAGTCTAAATTTCGGAGGGCAGTGTTGGGTGTGCCCAGAGATTTCTCTAATGCAAGAATCTGATTGGAGACGGGTCAGGTTAGAGTAGAAGCAAGGATATGGGTGAACATACTTATCTATTGGCTTAGATGGTTATTTCTTCCAGTAGGGCTTGTGTCATTAATTTTATGTGATTGCAATCACTCTGGGTGGTTAAGGAACATCCAAAACAAACTAACTTCTTGGGGGATTTCAATTGCAGAATTACTATCAATTGGACTGGAGCAAGCAAGGTCATTTGTTAAGCAGCGCATAACTGACACTGAAAGACAGAATGATTTTTCGAAGGAGTTAGATCCTTATATTAGGGAGGATATGAGATATCAAGCCCCTGTGTTGTGATATCAAGCCCCAGATATCTGTCTCAGTTGGATATATTTAAACATAGGAGGGCATTTACGTTGGCTCGTTTCAATGCATTACCTTCGGCAGTATGAGGGCCGATTATCAAAAAATTCCCTATCCTGAATGGTTATGCCCCTGCGGGCTGTAGGAGATAGAGACTTCGGAGCACGTATTATTGAGATGCGCCTTCTATCAGGATATTCAAAATAAATTTATTTTGCCGTTATTGAGTAAATTGCCAGGCCGACTAGACCAACAACTTACATATTTACTTCTGGCTGATGGCAATTTGACTTTAGTACATAATGTTGCTAAATTTTTTGCTGCTTCTGTAAGTATTTGGAAATCTATTATGGAAGCTCCTGAGTAAGGACTTGTTTTACACACTGTTTTATGCAGTTTTTAAACCCTTTTATTTTAATATATGGTAATATAATAAAAATTGGGGTAATTAAAAAAGGGGTTCAGAATAAAACAGCCGATATTATCATGCCATTGTACAAATCAATGGTAAGGCCGCACCTGGAATATTGTGTACAGTTCTAGTCGCCGCACCACAAAAAGGACATAGTGGAGTTGGAAAAGGTGCAGAAGAGAGTGACGAAAATGATTATGGGGCTGGGGCACCTCCCTTCTGAAGAAAGACTCTTTCTTTCTTGGGGCTCTTCAGCCTAGAAAAAAGGCGCCTGAGGGGGGACATGATAGAGACATACAAAATAATGCATGGAAGGGATAGAGTCGATAGAGGAATGTTCTTTTCCCTCTCTTAAAACACCAAAACCAGGGGGCATCTGCTAAAACTGAGGGTTGGGAGAGTTAAAACAGATAAAAGGAAGTACTTTTTTTACCCAGCGGGTAATCTGTGGAACTCTTTGCCACAGGAGGTGGTGATGGCATCTGGTCTAGATGCCTTTCAGAGGGGATTGGACGGATTTCTGGAAAAGTCCATCGTCCATCGCAATGATGGGTTGTAATCTCTTTACATTAGTAGTAGGCTACTTCAGAGTACTGGGTGCGAGGGAGTGGCAACAGGATCCAAGCATCTTGTTGTCTCCTGCCTCCCTGGGGCACCAGGTTGGGCCGCTGTGAGATACAGGAAGCTGGACTAGATGGGCCTTTGGCCTGATCCAGCAGGACTCTTCTTATGTTCTTATGATGTTGTATGTCAGTTTTGCTATACGATTGAGCTGTTTTACGATTTTGCTATACAATTGAGCTGGGGAACCTGTCTATCCTACCATTTGGGATTCTTTTCAGCTTGTAGAGCCTGAGGATGTGGACAGGATTCTCTGGAGTGTGAGACCTGCTGCTTGCCCGCTCGACCCTTGCCCGGCATGGCTAATTAGAGCTGCCCGGGGAGGGCTGGCCGAGTGGACGGGGAGGGTGGTGAATTCATCTCTGAGGGAGGGGGTGCTCCCGCCTGCTTTGAAGCAGGCGATGGTTCGCCCCCTTCTGAAGAAGCCCTCCCTGGATCCCACAAATTTAAACAACTTCTGGCCAGTCTCAAATATCCCATTTCTGGGCAAGGTGATTGAGCGGGTGGTGGCGTCCCAGCTTCAGAGGGTACTGGAGGAAACGGATTACCTGGACCCATTCCAATCTGGCTTCAGGCCGGGGTTCGGGACGGAGACTGCCTTAGTCGCCTTGGTGGATGACCTTCGCCGGGGGATGGACAGGGGAAGTGCGACCCTGTTAGTCCTGCTGGACCTCTCGGCGGCTTTCGACACCATCGACCATGGTGTCCTTCTGGGTCGGCTGGCCGGGTTGGGGCTTGGGGGCACTGTTTTGAAGTGGTTCCGCTCCTTCCTGACTGACAGATCCCAGAAGGTGGTGCTGGAGGATGCTTGTTCGGCACCCCGACCTCTTAGGTTTGGGGTGCCGCAAGGTTCCATCTTATTCCCCATGCTGTTTAACATCTACATGAAACCGCTGGGAGAGGTCATCCGGGGGTTTGGAGTGGGGTGCCATCAATATGCTGATGACACCCAACTTTATTTCTCCTTTCCCCCTGATTCTGAGGAGGCGGTTGAGGTTCTGGATCGCTGTCTGGAGGCAGTTGGGGGCTGGATGTGGGTGAACAAGCTGAAATTAAATCCGGATAAGACAGAGGTGCTTTTGGTTCGGAAATCCACAGCTCGGGTATTGGACTATCGTCCTGCTCTGAATGGGGTTGCACTTCCTCTGAAGGAGCAGGTTCGCAGCTTGGGGGTTCTCCTGGATCCACAGCTACACCTGGAGTCCCAGGTGGCGGCGGTGGCCAGGGGAGCCTTTGCTCAGCTTCGGCTGATTCGCCATCTGCGGCCGTACCTGAGCTGTGCGGGCCTGGCCACAGTGACTCATGCCCTAGTGACATCTAGATTAGATTATTGCAATGCGCTCTACGTGGGACTGCCTTTGAAGACGGTCCGGAAATTACAACTAGTACAGAACGCGGCAGCTCGGGTGGTTGCTGGGGCATGTCGGTTTGACTCTGTCGAGCCGTTGCTCCGGAGGCTACACTGGCTGCCGGTTCTGTTCCGGGCCCAATTCAAGGTGCTAGTTTTGACTTTTAAAGCCCTTTACGGCTCAGGTCCGGGGTATTTGAGGGACCGCCTCCTTCCATATAATCCTACCCGTACTCTTAGATCATCTGGGGGGGCCCTTTTGACTGTGCCGCCACCAGGAGAAGTAAGAGGGGCGGCGGCCAGGAAGAGGGCCTTTTCGGTGGTGGCCCCCCAACTTTGGAATACCCTCCCCTTCGAATTGAGAACAGCCCCCTCTTTGTTAACTTTTCGGCGGGGGTTGAAGACCTTTTTATTTCAAAAAGCTTTTTAACTGTTGACAGGTTGGCTGGTTGGCTGGCTGGTTATACTTTTATATTTTATGATCCACATGGCTTGTTTTAAACTTTGTTGTTTAATTTTTTGTTTTATTGTATTTTAATATTGTTTAAATTGTTTTTAATGTTGTTTTTATTTTTTTTATTGTTGTAAATGCCGCCTTGAGTGCCTCGGGCAATAGGCGGGGTATAAATTCAATAAATAATAATAATAATTTTAGTTTGCTTTGTACTGGTCTAAGACCGTAATAAATTTATTCATTCATTCATTCCTCTACAACATCCAAGTCCAGCTGGCATTCTTTTCGTCGACTTCCAATTTTGGTGAGCTCTTGGAGGGAAAGAGCTTGCTTCAGGGAGGTTTTGGATTGGGAAGGTTCTGCTACCACTTTGACAGGAGAGTACACATGCCAGGGAACAAACCTGCCAGTAGCGGGTTAACACATCTCTTTCTGAAAGAGACAGGAGACGCAGGAAATCCCTCCTTTTTGGGGTGATTTCCAGTAAACACTCTCAAACAGACACTAAAATGACTGTCAGGGTAGTTAGAAGAGAGAAAAGTTAATACATTTTTAATGTGCAAATCACTAATCTGTGCAACGCCTTGCCACAGGATGTGGAGATGGGACCTGCAGGCCTTGATTCCATTAAAGGGGGATTGGACACATGTACGGAGGAAAAGGCCATCATGCGTGACAAGCTAAAATGGGTATAGGCAACCTCCCAGTTTTAGAAGGGGCCTATCTCTGAGTGTTGGACGCAAAGGAGTGGCAACAGCATGCAGGGGTCTTTTGGTCTTGTGTGCTCCCTGTGAGATACAGGAAGGTGGACTAGATGGGCCCTCGGCCTGATCCAGCAGGATTCTTCTTGTGGGTTCTTTGATGAACTTTCAGAACTGAGCTCCAACTAAAGCTTTTTCCACACTCCAGACATTGACATTAGGCACCTGGTGGGCCACTGTGTGATACAGGAAGCTGGACTAGATGGGCCTCTGGCCTGATACAGCAGGGCTCTTCTTATGTTCTTATGGTTTCTCCCCTGTGTGAGTTCTTTGATGGGAAGTCAGGTGATCACTCCGACTGAAGCTCTTTCCACACTCAAAGCATTGATAAGGTTTCTCCCCTGTGTGGGTTCTTCGGTGCAAAGTCAGGTGGGCGTTCTGACTGAAGCTCTTGTCACACTCCAAGCATTTATATGGTTTCTCTCCTGTGTGGGTTCTTTGATGCAATGACAGGCTGTAGCTCTGAGGGAAGCTCTTTCCACACTCTAGGCATTGAAATGGTTTCTCCCCTGTGTGGGTTCTTTGATGAATAGTCAGTTTGGAGCTCCCACTGAAGCTCTTTCCACACTCAAAGCATTGATATGGTTTCTCCCCTGTGTGGGTTCTTCGGTGCACAGTCAGTTCGGCGCTCTGACTGAAGCTCTTTCCACACTCCAGGCATTGATATGGTTTCTCCCCTGTGTGGGTTCTTTGATGGAGAGTAAGATGTCCACTGTCTGTGAAGCTCTTTCCGCACTCCAGGCATTGAAATGGTTTCTCCCCTGTGTGCGTTCTTTGATGTATAGTCAGGTTCGCTCTCTGACTGAAGCTCTTTCCACACTCCAGGCATTTATATGATTTCTCC
>JAJKFI010000425.1:110750-129769 GCA_029204185.1 Lerista edwardsae
TCTGACTGAAGCTCTTTCCACACTCCAGGCATTTATATGATTTCTCCCCTGTGTGGGTTCTTTGATGTATAGTCAGGTTCACTCTCTGACTGAAGCTCTTTCCACACTTCAGGCATTGATACGGTTTCTCCCCTGTGTGGGTTCTTTGATGAATAGTCAGTTTAGAGCTTCCACTGAAGCTCTTTCCACACTCCAAGCATTGATAAGTTTTCTCCCCCGTGTGAGTTCTTCGGTGCACAGTCAGGTGGGCGATCTGACTGAAGCTCTTGTCACACTCAAAGCATTTATATGGTTTCTCCCCTGTGTGGGTTCTTTGATGCTTAGTCAGTGTTCCAATGTCCGTGAAGCTCTTTCCGCACTGCAGGCATTTATATGGTTTGGCCCCCGTGTGGGTTCTTAGATGCAATGATAAGGTTGAGCTGTGACTGAAGCTCTTTCTGCACTCCAAGCATTGATATGGCGTCTCCCCTGTGTGGGTTCTCTGATGCATAGTCAGGTTCGCTCTCTGAGTGAAGCTCGTTCCACACTCCAGACATTGATATGGTTTCTCCCCTGTGTGGGTTCTTTGATGCTTTTTCAGGGTTCCACTGTCTGTGAAGCTCTTTCCACACTCAAAGCATTGATATGGTTTCTCCCCTGTGTGCGTTCTTTGATGCATAGTCAGGGTTCCACTGTGTCTGAAGCTCTTTCCACAATCCAGACATTGATATGGTTTCTCCTGTGTGTGGGTTCTTTGATGCACAGTCAGGCTGTCACTCCGACTGAAGCACTTTCCACACTCAAAGCATTGATATGGCTTCTCCTTGGTGTGGGTTCTTTGATGCAGAGTGAGGTGTGCCCTCTGACGGAAGCTCTTTTCACACTCCAAACATTGATATGGTTTCACCTCCTTGCAAGGGCGTTTTTCCTTCCTCTTTCCAGTTTCTTTTTTGGGATCACTTGCAAAGGGGCTGATATCTTGACAAACTTTAGGTTTATTTCTCCATTGCTCTGCCTGGTTTCCTTGCCGCTTCTTTGATCCGTCTTGATGTGCAGCTTTCTCCCTTGTGTGGGTCTTCTCAGGGGAAGGAATGTGTGTGCTGTCCCTGAAGCTCTTTCTCCACTCAGAGCCTTGAACTGATTTCTTCCCTGTGTCAGTTCTGTTGTGTTTCTCCATGTTCGGTTTACAGGGAAGTCCTTCTCCGCACAAAGGATGCCTTTTCCATCTTTTCGTTTTGAGAAAGTCCTCGTGAATTTGGATTTTATGGAGATAAACAACAGGTTGTGTCTTCTGAACCAGTGCTGAGCTCCCCTCCTGCCTCCCTGATCTGCCTTCATCCTCATGGCCTTGGCTGCTGCTTCCTGGAACAGAGAGAGAAGGTAGATTATCAGGGCAACATTGTGATGGGACGTCTAGAGTGCCTTCTTGGACATCTATATTCAGAAGAAAATTCCAATGGATTCAGCAGCACCGACTCCCTGGAAAGCCCTGCTTAACTACTGACTCTCAGAGGCCAACCCTATACCCTCACTTGCTGTTGTGGAGAAGGAGCACAATTGTCGCTGAATCACAAGAGGGGGGAATCACAAGGGGTGGCCTCCCTCTGGATTCCCTCAGGCCTCACAGGAGCTTCCATGTGACGTCCCCTTCTGATGAATGCCATAATGTTCTTTCATACAGTGGGGCTTTCATACAGTGTAGCAGTTTCATTCATTCTTAAATGGCAGGAAGGCAGCATTGAGGTCAGCTAAACTGTAAGGGTCAGTGGGGGGGGGGTTCCACAGGCTGACAGCATGTCTCACCAGATGCCCCAGGGAGCACACAAGGCAAGCAGATCCCTGCATCCTGTGGCCACTCCCTTGCACCTGGCAGTCTGAGTTAAGTTTCTACTTCAAAAACCAGGAGGCTGCACACACCTTGTAACCTGTGAACATAAGAACATAAGAAGAGCCCTGCTGGATCAGACCAAAGGCCCATCTAGTCCAGCTTCCTGTATCTCACAGTGGCCCACCAGGTGCCCCAGGGAGGCATGAGACAACAAGATGCTTGCATCCTGTTGCCACTCCCTTGCACCCGGTACCAGTAGCCCTCCACCTTTGTAAGGAGGTTACACAAACCATCATTGCCTATAGCCCATGATGGACCTTTCCTCCAGAAGTCCATCCAATCCCCTCTTAAAAGCATCAAGACCAGATGCCATCACCACCTCTTGTGGCAGAGTCCCACAGATTTACCCGCTGGGTAAAAAAATACTTCCTTTTATCTGTTTTAACTCTCCCACCCCTCAGTTTTAGCGGATGCCCCCTGGTTCTGGTGTTTTGAGAAAGGGAAAGACGTTTAAGGGCAGACGACTAGAGCGTCGGTGGCGAAAGACTCGTGCCGAATCTGACCGGACACGGGCTAGGGCCCAGTTAAAAGCTTATTCTAGGGCAGTGGCGGCAGCTAAGAGGGCTTACTTCTCTGCCACCATTGCATCTGCAGAGAACCGTCCGGCTGAGCTCTTCCGTGTGGTCCGTAGTCTTTTACATCTTGCCCCCCCCTACTGGTGGGGAGGAGCACACGGAGGCTCGCTGTGATGAGTTCGCAAAACATTTTGCAGAAAAGGTCGATCAGATTCGGCATGACTTGGATGCTGCTGTGGGCATGTCTAGTGATGTCCCCGGGGAACCTGTCTATCCTATCCTTTGGGATTCTTTTCAGCTTGTAGAGCCTGAGGATGTGGACAGGATTCTCTGGAGTGTGAGACCTGCTGCTTGCCCGCTCGACCCTTGCCCAGCATGGCTAATTAGAGCTGCCCGGGGAGGGCTGGCCGAATGGATGGGGAGGGTGGTTAATTCATCTCTGAGGGAGGGGGTGCTCCCGCCTGCTTTGAAGCGGGCGGTGGTCCGCCCCCTCCTGAAGAAGACCTCCCTAGATTCCACAAACTTAAAACAACTTTCGGCCAGTCTCCAATATCCCATTTCTGGGCAAGGTGATTGAGCGGGTGGTGGCGTCCCAGCTTCAGAGGATACTGGAGGAAACGGATTATCTGGACCCATTCCAATCTGGCTTCAGACCGGGGTTCGGGACGGAGACTGCCTTGGTCGCCTTGATGGATGACCTTCGCCAGGGGATGGACAGGGGAAGTGAAACCCTGTTAGTCCTGCTGGACCTCTCGGCGGCTTTCGACACCATCGACCATGGTGTCCTTCTGGGTCGGCTGGTCGGATTGGGGCTTGGAGGCACTGTCTTGAAGTGGTTCCGCTCCTTCCTGACTGACAGATCCCAGAAGGTGGTGCTGGGGGATGCTTGTTCGGCACCCCAGCCTCTCAGGTTTGGGGTGCCGCAAGGTTCCATCTTATCCCCCATGCTGTTTAACATCTACATGAAACCGCTGGGAGAGGTCATCCGGGGGTTTGGAGTGGGGTGCCATCAATATGCTGATGACACCCAACTTTATCTCTCCTTTCCCCCTGATTCTGAGGAGGCGGTTGAGGTCCTGGATCGCTGTCTGGAGGCGGTTGGGGGCTGGATGTGGGCGAACAAGCTGAAATTAAATCCGGATAAGACAGAGGTGCTTTTGGTTCGGAAATCCACTATCGTCCTGCTCTGAATGGGGTTGCACTTCCTCTGAAAGAGCAGGTTCGCAGCTTGGGGGTTCTCCTGGATCCACAGCTACACCTGGAGTCCCAGGTGGCGGCGGTGGCCAGGGGAGCCTTTGCTCAGCTTCGGCTGATTCGCCAGCTGCGGCCGTACCTAAGCTGCGCGGACCTGGCCACAGTGACCCATGCCCTAGTGACATCTAGATTAGATTACTGCAATGCGCTCTACGTGGGGCTGCCTTTGAAGACGGTCCGGAAATTACAACTAGTACAGAATGCGGCAGCTCGGGTGGTTGCTGGGGCACGTCGGTTTGACTCTGTCGAGCCGTTGCTTCGGCGACTACACTGGCTGCCCGTTCTGTTCCGGGCCCAATTCAAGGTGCTAGTTTTGACCTTTAAAGCCCTTTACGGCTCAGGTCCAGGGTATTTGAGGGACCGCCTTCTTCCATATACTCCTACCCATGCTCTCAGATCATCTGGGGGGGCCCTTTTGACTGTGCCGCCACCAGGAGAGGTGAGAGGGGTGGCGGCCAGGAAGAGGGCCTTCTCGGTGGTGGCCCCCCAACTTTGGAACACCCTCCCTTCGAATTGAGAACTGCCCCCTCTTTGTTGACATTTCGGCGGGGGCTGAAGATCTTTTTATTTCAAAAAGCTTTTTGTTGACAGGCTACATCTTTTTACTCTTATTAATTTTATGATCCACGGGGTTTGTTGCTCATTGGATTTTTTTTTACAAAAAAATGTTTAATTGTATTTTAATATTGTTTTTAACTGTTTTTAATGTTAAATTTTGCTTTTATTGTTATTGTAAAGCCGCCTTGAGTGCCTTTGGGCATAAAGGCGGGGTATAAATTCAATAAATAAATAAATAAATAAATAAATAAATTTATCGAGTCTATCCCTTCCATGCATAATTTTGTATGCCTCAATCATGTCCCCCCTCAGGCGCCTTTTTTCCAGACTGAAGAGCCCCAAACGCTGCAGTCTTTCTTCGTAAGGGAGGTGCCCCAGCCCCGTAATCATTTTTGTCGCTCTCTTCTGCACCTTTTCCAGCTGCACACAAACCAGGAGGCTGCACACACCCATCACGGCCTGTCCCCTGTGATGGACTTTTCCTCTAGAAATTCGTCCAATCCCCTTTGAAAGGCTTCCAGGCTAGATGCCTTCACCTCTTCCTGTGGCATAGAGTTCCACAAATTAATTAACTGCTCGGTAAAAAAAGTCTTTTCTTTTCTCTGTTCTCACTCAGAGGAAAATCCTATACTGGCTGCGGCTTTGAACCACTCCAGTACTGTCTCAAACTTGCCGTCAGGTGCGTCTGCGCCAGTACGTTGGGGGCTGGACCGGCACAAGGAGCAGCCCCAGTGCTTGGGCACCGCTGTGTCTGTTGGCTGCACCAGCCGAGCACTGAGGGCACTCGATTGGCACAGGACATTGCGGAGGGCATTCGAGAGGGGTGTAATGGGGCGGCACAGTGGATGGCTAAAGCTGAAGGCCGTACCGCCAAATCTTAGACCCTAAACCCCATCCCAGGCCAGGGTGGTCCCTTTGAAAGGCTTCCAGGCTAGATGCCTTCACCTCTTCCTGTGGCAGGGAGTTCCACAGATTAATTGTTTGGTAAAACAGTATTTTCTTTTCTCTGTTCTCACTCAGAGGGAAATCCTATCCTGGCTGCGCTTTTGCACTGTTCCAGGACTGTCTCAAACTTGCCGGCAAGTGCGTCTGCGGCAGCGCGTTGGGTGCTGACGGCACTCGGATGGCACAGGACATCGCGGAGGGCATTCCAGAGGCGTGCTGAGGGGCATAACGGGGCGGCGACAGCCGACGGCCATACCGTCAAATCCTAAGCCCTAAACCCCGTCCCCAGCCAGGGTGGTCCTGATTCAGGCCACTGCTGCGCACGTTGACCTGTGTCTGGTATTTTGCTGGCACAGATCTGAGCAGCCCCATAGGGCTGGCTGGGCCTTACACGGGTGCCTGCGCTGCTGCTGCCGCCACGTATTGGGCTTAGGTTACAGCCCTGCTGTGCTGGCATTGCTTAGGATTGGGCTGCCCATTTTCTTGGATGTCCCCTCACTCTGGCATGAGAGAAGGAAGCGAATATCCCCCCATCCGCTCTACCCATCACGTGCACAACTCTGTCAGTCTCAGAGCACAATCCTATACTAGGCTGGCCCAGTAAGGCCGACACAGCAGGGCCATATCCCAAGGCCCAGGAGAAGGCGGCAGCAGCAGCAGCAGCAGCGTGCAGGACAAGGGGAGGTTTTCTCCTTGCACCCGCATAATGCCCAGTCACCCCTATGGGCCTGCTTGGATCTGCGCCTGCTGTTTTGCAGGCGCAGAGGAACATGCACAGGAGTGGCCCGAATCGGGGCTGCACTGGCTGGGACGGGCGTTAGGATTTGGCACTATGGGCATCTTGCATCACAACCCTCTCTCTGCCCACTGTGTCGCCCAGTTACGCCCCTGGAACGCCCTCGTGGAGGCCCTGCGCCGACCGAGCACTGCCAGCGCTTGACTGGCGCACGGCCAGCGCTGCTGATGGTGCTGCTGCTTGCGCTAGCCGAGCACCATAATGCTGACGCGGATGCGCTTTACGGCATGTTCGCGCTATCGTTTGGCCAGCGCAAGAGCACAGCGCTGGCTCTAAGGGGGGTATAAGATTGTGTTCAGTGATGTCATGCAGGAGGTACGCGGGTACGAGTTTCTAGGATTACGGTTGGCCCCGCCCATTCACCCGCCCAATCATTGACTCCGCCCCCTGCAACGTTTGAATTTCCTGCACGTTTGAGTTGCCTGCACGTTCTCAGAGCCAGGCAGGCAGCGAGTGGAGCCTTGCCTTGCCTTGCCACTGAAAAATGAGCTGCTCTGGGGTTTTGGAACTGTTGGGTCACTTTAACATGATGCCAAGCCTCCTTAACGTGTTCTGGGGGTGCTGTGGAATACTGTTGCAACTGTTGGGTCAGTTTAAAATTGAGGCCTCAAAAAGGGCTTTCTTCATGTCTCTTCTTGCCACGACATCACTTCTGGCTTATGACGTCACTTCCGGTGGGCGGGTCCCGACATGTGCCAATCAAAAGTGAGTACCTGTTGTTAAATCATTTAGATTTAAATTGTGATTTAGATTGTGTTGCCCATCATGTCCCCTCTCAGGTGCCGTTTTCTGGACTGAGGAGTCCCCAATGCTCCAGCCTTTCCACATAAGGGAGGAGCCCAGCTTCGTAATCATTTTGGTCGCTCTCTGCTGTACCTTTTCCAGCTCCACTATGTCTTTTTTGAGATGTGGTGACCAGAACTGGACACAATACTCCAGATGGGGCCTGACCATCAATTTGTACAATGGTGTAATATCAGCCATTTTAGTCTCACAGCACAATCCTGAACTGGCACTGCGCTGGTGCTGTGCCCGTTAAGCTGGTGCACCGAGCTATGCCAGTGCCACAGATGAGGAGACAGTGCCAGGGCCAAAATGCTCCGAAGACATGTGCTGGAGCCAAACCCACACAACGCTCCTGGCATGCTACACCGGCTTCCTGCGGAAGCAGATCCAAGAAACCCCACAGAGCCACTGCACACGCTCCCCCTGCGCAAGCAGGGCCCAGGCCCCCCACCTGGCGCAGGTCCAATCCCTGGCGATGGAGCACAGGATAGAGCCCACCCCAGCAGCCAATCTCGGCACACCACCCACCCCTTGTAAACCCTGCCCCGGCACGAACTTCCTACACCCGAGGCACATGGCTATGCTGGCCTGCCGGAGCTGGGGAGCTGCCAGCATCCCTGCCAACCAGCTGCAGCCACCGACTTCCCAATCAGGTAAGACGGAGGCGGAAATCGGTGGCAGCCAGCGGGGGCACAGCCGCCCAGCCCCTCGTCCCCTCCTCCGCAGGTTGCTGCCATGGTCTCTCGTGCTGCAATCCTGTCCACACGTACCCGGCAGCAGCCTCCACCCACTGCAATGGGACTCAAGTCCGAGTGGACCTGCACAGGCTCCGGCTTGCGCACTGCACTGCAGGTTGCTGCCACCTGGCAGGCATCCACTAGGGGCACCTGCTCCAGGTGCTGGGCAAAATCGGGGCGCAGGATTGGCCCCAGGCTCCGCCCTCATCACGGAGGTAATGAGTGGCGTAAATGGCAGGAACGCAGTCACCTTTGGGCTGTCCCGAAAGGAGGAGGCGCTGGCGATCGCACGAGGCCCCTCCTCCGGGGAGATGCTGGGGGAGACGGTCTTTGTGCTTGGAGCGCATAAGCAGCCCCCTCCAGGTTCTCCCTGAGGGAGGAGGCGCTGGCCGCCTCCTGCACCTGCCCCCCCCAGGGAGAACCAGTGATGTCACTGCCCTGGGGGCGCAAATGGGCAATCGTGAAGCCACTGCCCCAAGCGCTGGGGCAGAACGTTACAACTCTGACCAGGTGCAGCCTTGCCATGCCCCAATGCCTACACCACCCATGACAGCAAGACCCCCACCTGAACAAGGACTGCATGGCATGCATAAATGCCCCAGGCCGCCGTTGCCCTCATGCGAGCTGTGGGTTGCAACCCCCCTTGCCACTCTCATGGTGAGCACAACTGCCCCCACTGCCTGGTGCGGGGTCAGGGTCACCATGCACATCCACGGGGCCACCTCAGGAGGAAGTGGAAGGCCCTCCACAGCCAGCTGGCTCACCCAGAGCAGCATGGGCAAGCGAATCCCGAGTCACCCACCCCGTTTGAGCACATGCTGCAAATGGGGCATCGGGCAGGGCGCCCCTGCTACTGAGATCCCCGGGGACAGGGGCACCTGGCTGGCCGGGCATGCCCCCTAACCCCACAGCCCTCCGTGGGGGAAGGGGGTCCAGCACCCAGACCCCCCCCCACAGCTCCACCCCCCGTGAATGGCGAAGAAGCCCTAGGGCCACCTCGGGAGTCTGCTTGCTAGCCATGCATGATGTGGCTGGAGTGCAGTTGGGATCCTGAGTGAGAACCACATAAGAGACAGTGGAGTGACAGGACCCGGCCCATCCTTGAGGCCAACTGAGGCAACTGCCTAGGGCAGCAGATGGCCACCTCCAACCACCCTGTGGCTTCCTTTGCCCCTCCTTCCATCCTCTGCCTTGGGAAAAGAAGCAGAGCATCAGTCGCTCAGATCACGCAGGCATTTTCAGTCTGCACCTCAGCTGCTATCCAGGTTGCTGCCGTGGCTTTGTGAGTGAAGGGATCAGAACGGCAGGGAGGGCCTTTGCTGACTCAGCCTAACCAACCCCAACTTGCCCCAGAAGGGTCTCTATTGGGACAAACGGTCGTCACTCACCACAGCACCGTTCTGTTCCCCCCCCCCAGCACCCTCCGAAGCCACTGCTGTGTGATGCAGGATTGTTACCTTCTGATTTCACTTCTTCCCGGAGATCCTGGGAAAACACACACTCCCCTCCTTCCATCCGGGAAAAGACAGCAGGTTGGGAAAATTACCCTGAGAAGGAAACAAGAAAATTTCTGAGCAAAAAATATCCAGAGTTGCGAAAGTGTTTGCGTTTTCCTTTTCTGGTTATCTGGATAAAAAGAGTCCTCTGCAGCTCGAAGACCTGGTTTGGATGTTTGGGTCTGACAGCGAGGGACTCAGGCTCCTGCAAAACCTTCCTCCCCGGAATGCCATTTGGTTTTTGTACTTTACGCAATTGATCTTCTTTCCCTCGACATTTGTATCCAGCCGTTTTATTCCCAAAGTTCTGAGGGGTGAGCCCCACACATCGGAATTCACTGCCCTGCACTTCTTCCTTTGGCAACGTTGGCCCTTCCCCTCTCTGCCTATCGAGCCCCCCCCCCCTCACTGAGCCACACACCTGGCAAGATGCAGATGCTTCAAGGCAGGCTGTGCAGGGACGTCCCTCTGGGGCTGGACCTTCCCTGCTTCGTGGCCGAGATGCTCCCCCTGCTCCAACCTCTGCAGTTCCTTCTGGGAGCCTCAACTCTCAGCCGGTCCTCCTGGATCAGGCACGGAGGCTGTTCAGCTGCCAAGTCCAGCTCTCCTCCTGATGAGTTTTGACCCCCCCCCCCCGCTTCTGTAGGAAAGAAATTTACAGGAATTAAAAAACAATAACACAATATTGAAGATATAACCGGAATGAAAAGCACAGTGCAGTTAACAGCTAGTGAAAATGCTTATGTGGGGAGCGTGCTGGAAGCTGAAAAAAGGTGACCGCAGTTCCCTGGAACCAAAAAACCCACAACCGCTCTCTAGCACTTCTAATGCTAGAAGCTGAAAAAAGAACCTAAGCAGAGCCCTGCTGGATCAGGCCAGAGGTCCATCTAGTAGAGCCTCCTATATCTCACAGTGGCCCACCGTATTGGAAAAGGCAGGAGCCACCCCGATGAGATAGGGAATAGTATCAGCAGTGGCCCCTTGTCCCAGATTACCCAGGAACTACAGGGTTCATCCCAGAACTCCTGCAGCAGGAACACAGCTGCAGGCTGATGAGGGCTCTGGCTAGGAAGGGAGGTTGGCACAGGCGGAAAACGGTGTGGCTGATGAGCTAGAGCCTGCCTAGCAACAGACACCAATTGGCCTCCCTCAGTCTAAAGTTGGAGGCAGGAGCTGCAGGAAAGCACCTGGGTAGGGGTTGGAGGAGAGCACTAGGTGGGTGTAGGCAGGAAAGGGGCTGGACTGACTGGATAAAGGAAGGTGAGGTTGTTGTGGGAAACTATTGGGAGTTGTCTGGCTGCCACGCCCCTGGAGCCACCAAGTGGAGGAGGCAGTGGTGGCTTAGGCAAACTGACTGGCTATTGTTTGGTGGTGGGGTTTTGTGGGGCCAAGTTAAAACTTATGGGATCTGGAGCTCAGCCGGTGATGAGGGCAGTTTGGAGGAGGCTGGTCAGCCAGTGATTCCAAGCAAAGTAGCTGGAGGAGAGAAGGCCCAGTAGGTGAATGAACTCCCTCCCTCTTGCCTATCTCTGAGGCTGCTCTGGAGGGGAAACCAGTTAGCCTAGTGTGGGCATTGGGGCCCTTGGGGAGGCCCAGCAGGGAATCTGGCAGAACACCCACCAGATGCCTCACCTGGCATTCTGAGGTAGCCGACTTCTAAAATAAGGACGCTGCACCACCCATTATGACCTGTAGCCTGCGATGGATGTGTCCTCCAGGCATCTGTCTAATCCCCTTTTAAAGGCACCTAGGCCAGATAGACCACTTCCTGTAGCAAGGAGTTCCAGAGATAAATTAACCACTGGGTAAAAAGGTATTTTCTTTGATCTGTTCCAACACTCCATTTTAGTGCATCTTAGTCATGGTCCCCCCTCAGGTACCTTTTTTCTAAGCTGAAGAGCCCCAAACGCTGCAGCCTCTCCTCATCAGGGAGATGTCTTGAATGCAGCCTAGGATTTTCATCAGGGAGCTTGGAGCTGGAGAAGATGGCGACCTGCATGCAGACCATAAACATGATCTTCCCCAACAGTCTAAAACCATCTTGGATTTTAAAACCAATTTCATAGAAGCATAGAGTTGGAAGGGACCTCCAAGGTCATCTAGTCCAACCCCCTGCCTGGAGCAGGAAATCCTCCTAGAGCATCTCCAGCAGGGGCCTGTCAAGCCTCTGCTTGAAAGTCTGCAGTTTGCATTTTATGACCAATTCTGACACAAATTGATGCAGTTCACATGGATGTGTTCCTTCAGCCATGTTTTTAAAAATGCTGCAGTGGCACACAGGCCATTTTGCCTGGAAGCCGCCAGTTTCCCATCCAGCTAGGAGGGGCCGGCCAGCTCTCTCGCTCAGCCCAGGGCGTCGGGACCAGGCAGGAGCGTGGCCTGCCTGGTCCCGATCCCCCTCTCTCATTCCTTGCCTGCAGGTATGTAAAGATAACAGCTTGAACTAAAAAGGGTAGAAGAGAAAAAACTCAGCAGTCAATAAAGGACACAGATTGAATGAAGTGAGAAAATGCGGGGGGGGGGGAGATTTGGGAGGCAACAAATCTGAACTCAGCCACGGGACTCCAATCTGTGCTGACGCTGCAAGGAGACCCCTGTCCACGCCCCTCCCCCACATTCACTCTCTCTCCTGAAGGGGCGGGGAACGGGCTCTGGCACAAACACGAAGGAGAGGCGGCCAGGAACAAGCGGCCCCCGCAGGGGGGGGGGAGGAGGAGGCGGCGACACCCAGGAGGGACAAGCACCGGGCGAGACTATCCGCGCCTCCCCAGACCCGCGCTCTGAGTCCCCGGAAGGGGGGAGGGGGGGGCAGCAGCGGCCAGAGCCTCCAACCCGCCCCCGTTCGCCTTCCCGCCCCCCTGATGGCTGCTCGCCGCGCCTCCCACGCGGGAACCTCCAGACCGGTCCCAAGGCAGAAGAGGCGCCGCTGCGGAGCCAGATCGGTTTCCGGGACTCCGGTAGCCGAAGGAGCGCGCTGGGAACGCCGCTGCCGCTGGTTCTCCCGGCTGGGGAAGGGGAGCAGGACCCACGAGGGGGCGGGAGGGGGATTTGCCAGGCTGTCCTAATCAGCCCCCTGCACTGCGCTCCCTACCCCACTGGGGGCTCCCCTCGATTCCTCCCCCCCCCCCACGCTGCAGGCTCACCACACCGGCTGCAAACACCAGAATCGCGGCTGGAGGCAGAGAGGAGGGGGCGGGGCAGGACGGGGCGGGGCGGGGCAGGACGGGGCTTCCCCACTCCACCCCTGCCCCCCCGTCGCAGCTCTCGGAAACCAGAGTCGCTCCCTTTAACCCTCAGAGTGCCGGCCAGCCCAAAGGAAAGACTCTTTGCAGAGGATCCGAGTCTCCCCTTGCGACTCCCAGGATAAAAGTGGGGCGCGTCTCTCCCTGGCGGGCTTCCCCCTCCCCATGCAGCGCCCAATCCTGGACAGATCAGCTCCCCTCTCTCGCACGCACGACTGAGTGGCCAACAAGGACCGCAGCACTTCCTGCCCGTGGAGTCTCTCCCCCCCCCCCAGTCCAGGAGGCTAGAAGAGGGTTGTGGAGGAGCGACACGGGGGCGGGGGCACAAAGGCAGCAACCAGATCGAACCGCGCTTACCGGGGAGTAACACACATTGAAAGTGGAGAGGGAGACACAAGAAGTGTAGATATGAGGCACCCTAGATGAGGCACACCTTACCTGAAGCCACAAGCAGACCCTGCAGAAAGCGACAGGGCCTGATCCTATCCAATGCAGCCCCAAACCTGCCCTTGCCTTGAGGAGGCCTCCACCACTGCCCTCCCCTGCCTGCATCAGCGCTGGAAGATTGGACAGGAAGGGGCCTGCAGTGAAGGTTCTGGTGACCCCAGACAGAAGCAGAGCCTGGAGCGTCACTACGGGGTGGGTGATGTGGGGGGCAGGGGGGAAGGTTAGCAGGTACCTTGGGGACTGCTCTGCAACTAAGACCTCTCCCTGGGATGTTCTGAGGGTAGATCTGCCACACACACACCCCCTTTCCAGGTGATTCCCTGAGCCAGGGGGAAACCCGGATACCCGCCCACTTGGGGAGGGGGCGATACCTTTGAGCACATGGCTGCTGTGGCATTGTGGCCTCTGGCAGGGGGGCGCTAACCTGACCCCTTGCGTAACCGGCTGACCAGGATCGCCTGGCCGGACGCTCTTCAACCGCAGGACACCTCCAAGGACATTCCGGCAAAGACGGCCACTGGAGCGCACTGCGGAGGCCACAGAGAGCCCCCAGGGAGGCCGTTCCCAAGCCGAGGGAGTGAATTCCAGACCCCTGTGAGAGCTGGTTGGAGCCGCCCGTGAAGTGGTGAGGGCCATTGTGGAACTCCTCACCGTGCAGGAGTCTGCCCTCCTCCCTCCAGCAGCTCATTACTCTGCCAGCCCTCCCCCCCCCAGCTTTAGGAGAGACCACTCCCCTGGTGGAGGCTTCTGGGGGTGCAGTGGCTGCTGCCCAGATGGGGTGCGGGCAGGAGGGGCGTGACGGCTGAGTCGTGCACGGCAGGCCTCATGGACAAGTCCTCCCTGACCCCCAGTCCCCACAGGCAAGGACAGAGTCAAGGGGACCCTGACCCCCAGTGTAGACCCCGGTTCAGAGGTGCCCATTCACACACACCCCTGCCTGAGAAGCCCACCCCCAATCAGAGCCACTCTGTACCTGCGAAACACCTGGACAGGTGAGGCTGCCTGTGCCTAGGCTGTTTCCCGGCCAAGGACAGCAGTGGAGAGCAGTCCGGGGGGGCAGTGTCGTGGGGATGTGGCTGCTGGCGGAGAAGGCGGGGGGCTTGGAGGGGGGTCCAGGCACTCCAGCTAGTCACAAAAGGGGCTCGGCCAAGTCCTTGGAAAAGCAGGACTCCCCCACTGGGCCCCTCTTCACCCTC
The DNA here is from genome assembly GCA_029204185.1 of Lerista edwardsae. Lineage (NCBI taxonomy): Eukaryota > Metazoa > Chordata > Lepidosauria > Squamata > Scincidae > Lerista > Lerista edwardsae. The sequence continues at coordinate 124,590 of JAJKFI010000425.1, forward strand.
AGGCCCCAGGAAGCTGGAGTAGGGGGATGGGGAAGAGGCCCCTGCCAGGATCCCCTCAGCCCGACAGGGCTCCTGCAACAGGAGGTTCTGTCCCTGCCACCAGCCAGTCCAGGGATCCAGGGGCCCCGAGAAACTTCATAGTCAGGCCTGGTTGACAGACTGTCCTCGTTGCAGAGTCACTGCTCCTTTGCTGAGTCAGCTTTGGCATCCTTGGAAGCCTTTCTCTGCCTGAAATACACTTAAGTGGATTGGCTCACATGGGAACGGTGCTGGCCCATCCGTGAGGCCAACTGAGACAGCTGCCTCAGGCCGCAGACTGGCAGAGGGGCCCCACTTCCACCTGCCCTTCTCTCCCTCCATCCCCCTCATTGCACCCCAGTGCTCCAGCAAACCCTTCCCTTCCCGTCCTCTTCAACTCTCTAAGAGGCCAAGAAAGACTTTGAGGAACGTATGGCCAGCAACATCAAGGGGAATAAATAAAGCTTCTTCAAATAGAGATGGCCAAGTTTGCCAAAACGTTTCTGGGTGGTAAAAACCCGAAGGGATTGTGAAGAGCTCCAGAAGGATCTCTCCAAGCTGGGGGAATGGGTAGCCAAATGGCAGATGCGTTTCAATGTAGACAAGTGTAAAGTGATGCACATTGGGGCAACAAATCAAAACTTCACCTATAGGCTAGTGGGTTCTGAGTTGTCTGTGACAGCCCAGGAGAGAGATCTTGGGCTGCTGGTGGACAACTCGATGAAGGTGTCGACCCAGTGTGCAGCAGCAATTAAGAAGGCCAATTCCATGCTTGGGGTAATTGAAAAAGGGATTGAGACTAAAACTGCCAATATTATGATGCCATTGTACAAATTGATGGTAAGGCCACAACTAGAATATTGCGTACAGTTCTGGTCACCAAATCTCAAAAAGGACATAATGGAGCTGGAAAAGGTGCAGAAATGAGCGACAAAAATGATTACGCGGCTGGGGCACCTCCCTTATGAAGAAAGACTGCAGCGTTTGGGGCTCTTTAGTCTGGAAAAAAGGCGCCTGAGGGGGGACATGATTGAGACATATAAAATTATGCACTGGAGGGATAGCGACAACAGAGGGATGTTCTTTTCCCTCTCTCAAAACACCAGAACCAGGGGGCATCCGCTAAAACTGAGGGTTGGGAGAGTTAAACCAGACAAAAGGAAGTACTTTTTTACCCAGCAGGTAGTTAATCTGTGGAACTCTCTGCCACAGGAGGTGGTGATGGCATCTGGTCTTGATGCCTTTAAGAGGGGATTGGACGGATTTCTGCCTGATCCAGCAGGGCTCTTCTTATGTTCTTGTGTTCTTATTCCTCTGTGAAAGGAGTGCTGGGGGACTGCAAATCACTGTGCTGAGCGATAGCTGATCTGTAAGTCTGTAAGAACTGTATATACTCGTAAATAGAGCTTGGTGAAGGAAACCTCTGGCTCTCTTTTATCTGTCCTTGATGCAAGTCAGACTGCGCTATTATCTCGCTGGAAACGGTGCCGTTTGCATTCCAGGCACTGTGGGAGAGCGGCCACTCCAACACTTCCTGGCCCACATTTCCTGTCACTGAGTTGGTGGAAGAATTGCACTCAGCTCCTAAATAGCAGGTGCAGATCTGAGCAGCCCCAGAGGGGTGACTTGTGCTTACCCTGGGGTAAAGGGATAAGTGACTTTTTGAAACTGAGTGTTGGAAGAATTAAAACAGATAAACAGAAATACTTCTTTACCCAGCGGGTAAAATTAAGCTGTGGAACTCCTTGCCACAGGAGGTGGTGATGGCATCTGGCCTAAATGCCTTTAAAAGGGGACAGGACGGATTTCTGGAGGAAAAGTCCATCATGGGCTATAGGGCAATGATGGATTGGGCAACCTCCTTACGTTAATAGTAGGCTACTTCAGAGTACCAGGTGCAAGGGAGTGGCCACAGGATGCAAGCATCTTGTTGTCTCATGCCTCCCTGGGGCACCTGGTGGACTGCTGTGAGATACAGGAAGCTGGACTAGATGGGCCTTTGGCCTGATCCAGCAGGGCTCTTCTTATGTTCTTATGAGATTTGTATATATCTTTTCAGTCGGGGTAGCAGAGAAAAATAGCAGCAATACCCCATGTTAAATCTCCTCAGGGAACCTCCTTCCCCCAGGCCGACTGGATTCTGACCGGAGAAATATACAAGGCAGAGGCTTCTTAAAAGTTGAAAACACGAACTGAAGTTTTCTCATTGTTTCATTCTACCGCTTCTTGGGCGGTCTTTGTTAAAGGCAGGAAAAGCTCCATACATCTGTATTTCCAGTTTTATTCTACAAGTGGAGTGTTTTGGGATTTAGCCTAATCACCGGTTAAAGGACTGAAGTCTCCACATCTGATCCTTTTGCCAAAGTTTATTAACAAGGGAGTTCAGCCTTTTAAAAAAATGAGTGGACCGAGACCCCCCCCCCTCCTTTTCCTTCTTCAGGTTAATGAAGAGATTCTTGGTGTGTGGATCCTGGGGCCATAATCCGTTGGAGATTTTTCATGTATCTTTCTTTTCAATAGGGATAGCAGAGTCAAATAGCAGCAGAACCCCCTTGTTCAATCTCCTCAGGGAAGCTCCCTCACCCAGTCTGACTAAATTCTGACAGGGAAAATATAGGAGGCAGAGGCTTGTTAAAAGTTTCAAAACAAGAGCTTGGAGTTTATTGTTTCATTGTTACACCAAACTTTTAGCATCAGATGAACAGAGGTTCAGACTGAAGGGATAACAAACCCCTAAAGCTTAAAATGGTGGAGGCCTCAGAAACGCTGATTTGTCCTGTCAGATCTGTGACTGAGAGAGCGAGAGAGAGAAATAGGCCACGTCCCTCAGAGTCACAACACACTGGCTATGTCCTCCCTGCAGTGGTCTGCCACTGTGGGCAGCTGATGGGGTTGTGTCAACTCCACCAACATTAGCAAGCCTCTGCCTCATGCATTTTTCCTGTCAGAATCCAGTCAGCCTGGGTGAGGGAGGTTCCCTGAGGTGAAACACAGGGGTTCGGCTGCTGTCTGGCTTCCCGAGTGCAAAAACAGGCATAGAATAACCTAACCCAAAGAGGGGGACCTTGCTAGGGAAGCTCCCCCTCAGGATTACTCCACTCCAGTCGACTCCAGAATTGCAGGCGCTGGTCCTTCGAGATGTTCCTCTTCCGACCCAGAGGGTGGCCGGCCAGCGGGTCTCAGGTCCCACTGCAGGAGCAGACTGGGACCCTGGGCTGTGGGGAAGAGGCAGGGCGAGGGCTTGCCCTGGGGCTGGCTGGACCTCAGGGGCCTTGTCCTCCACTCTGGCCACCCCTCCTTTCCAATTCCTCCCTGGCCTTGGCTGGAGATGCCCTTTCTCATTTCACTGGTTCCTTTCACATGCTTTTACCCTCACCAGATCTCCCTCCCTTCCCCACACCTTTCCCTGTGTCTCTCCCTGCCTTCCACCTCTTCTCTGCTAGCCCTCCTCCTCCTCCAAGTGTACTCGAATGGCCGGTGCGAAGGGCTTGCCACGTTGACTGATGTGACAGGAAAGCCCCCTCGCAAAGGACTCCGGCCTTCAGTGGTCAAAATTGGCTGGCCTGTCAACAGGGAACTGCTGATGGCAACAGAACGTATGGCTGGCCGCACCATGTTCAGAACATGTCACAACAGGAGGCAAGTAATTGGTTAGATAAGGGAGTCTGAACCTCAATAAAGGGGTTGAGGAACCCCTTTATTGAGGTTGAGAATGCAACTGGAACGCAAGACGTGCAATTGGAACATTCTGATAGTCAAGTGCTGAGGCGAGAATAGAGGTATGTGTAGTGCTATCCAGATGCTTGGCTCACTGTCCGCTTGATTGCACCCCCTCCTCCCCTGAAGGAAAAAGGTATAAAAACTGTCTGTAACTACAATTCTTTGCACTTCTCCCGTGAGAGGAGGGCCCTTTTGCAAAAGACCAAATAAACTGAGTCCTGCCCTCATTCTGTCTGTTAATGTCCAAACATATGAAATGCCTGCCTTGCGTGAACACAAGGACATTCCAGAAGTGTCGTGCCACAAGGACATTGGTTTTGATTGTGCTGTTTACTGGGTTGGGTCGAACTGGGGAGAGAAGAATATGGGACCCCTGCTTGAGAAGGGGCTGGGGACACTTTCAGCTGTCAAAAGGCTTTCCTAAGAAGGGGCTTGCTTGGAAGAAGACCACATCGGGAAGATGGAAATGGGGTAAAGAACTTGTTGACTCCACTTGTCATGTCATGAGTAGAGAAAGTCTACCATGCTTTTATTTTGGGCGGGAGGGTGATGTTGGTCAAAAGTCAAAATTGGTGAAAGCGGTGTTTTGTGCGTTTATTCAAAAAATGTGTTTTAATCCCATTTCAAAGCATTTTTATAAATCTACTAGCTTTCTGGTACCCGGCGTTGCCCGGGTAACAAATGTCATCGGGTCTGTCACCAATCAGCTTAGCGACCCCCAAAACTGTGGATTTGACAGTAATGTTGGTCATTTCGGACATCTTATTTTGCACTCCTTCCCCATGCCAAGGGGGGCCAAACCTGGACTCCAACAGGCGTCGGGAGGGAGGCCGAACCGGGACTCAAAACGGCATTGGGAGCTTCACCGCTCATCCTGGCGACCCTGGATTTGACGCCAATTTCGGCCATTTTTGACCGTTTTCACGCGAACCCCCCTGCGGACCCCCACCCCTGGGGGTGCTAGGGCCCCCTCACCCCCGCAGCATTTGTCACCAGGCTGCAAGGCATGTGCGTGCTGAGTTTAGTGCGCGTCGCTCCAGGTGTTCCAGCAGGGCGTGGCAGAAATTTTGTCATACCCCTTCTCGCCCCCCATGCCGAAGGGGGGCCAAACTCGGACTCCATTGGAGTTGGGAGTGTTGCTGCTCATCCCGGCGACCCCGGAAACTACAGATTCAATGCCGATTTTGGCCATTTTTGACCATTTTCATGCGGTGCCCCCCGCATACCCTGACCCCCGGTGGCGCTAGGGAGACCTGACCCCTGCAGCGTTTGTCGCCAGGCTGCAAGGAATGCGCATGCTGGGTTTGGTGCGCGTCGCTCCAGGCGTTGCGGAGCCTATGTGGAACATACGTATACACACACACACACACACACACACACACACACACACGTTCTTCTTTTTATATATATATATGAGACACATAAAAAAATTCTAGCGGCCT
>JAJKFI010000425.1:130169-161140 GCA_029204185.1 Lerista edwardsae
GTGTCCCAATGTCTCTGCCTGATCTTTTGTAATTTAATCAATGTGTCTCCAATGTCCCTTTTGTGATTCTCCCATGTATCTCCCAGACCTTTGTGATTCACACTCCATTCAACCCCTTGCCCTAGGACTTGGAGTTTTTTCCGAACCTTGACCCATTGTCCTATCCTTGATTAACCCTGATCACTGAGGCGCCACGCCCCCATCCTATTGTTCCTCATTGATCACCTTTGCGCATCCTCCCGCCACGAATGGGGACCCCAGGACTGCAGGGGTCAGTCAATGACCAACCAAATATCATAATGCCTAAAAGGAGCCAATCAGATATCGCCGAAATGAAGGACCACCAATTATCAAAATATCCAAAACATTTTATGGGTTAGGTGTTGATTCCTAATTTACATGCACAACTGTATAAATATATGGTTACAATGTCATCTAGTATGCAGTTTGGGTGCCTTTTTTGCACGCGCATGTTGTGACCTTGATTGCAATAAAGTGGATCTTGCTTCCTCTACAACATCCCCTGGGAGTGGTGTTCCAAGCTAGTAATTCCAGGAAAGCTCATGGAGACTATGTCTCCTTGAATGCACAGAGAAGTTCTTCTGCAGTATTACAATACACTAAATCAAGAGCTGGAAATTCATTTCCTGTGGCTCTCAAACTCTTCCAAGCCAAGGTCATGTTTCAATTGTTATATGGATCACAACTGGGCCCTTACCCAAATATGAAAACTTCGGAAGGTGTTCAGTCTAAATTTCGGAGGGCAGTGTTGGGTGTGCCCAGAGATTTCTCTAATGCAAGAATCTGATTGGAGACGGGTCAGGTTAGAGTGGAAGCAAGGATATGGGTGAACATACTTATCTATTGGCTTAGATGGTTATTTCTTCCAGTAGGGCTTGTGTCATTAATTTTATGTGATTGCAATCACTCTGGGTGGTTAAGGAACATCCAAAACAAACTAACTTCTTGGGGGATTTCAATTGCAGAATTACTATCAATTGGACTGGAGCAAGCAAGGTCATTTGTTAAGCAGCGCATAACTGACACTGAAAGACAGAATGATTTTTCGAAGGAGTTAGATCCTTATATTAGGGAGGATATGAGATATCAAGCCCCTGTGTTGTGATATCAAGCCCCAGATATCTGTCTCAGTTGGATATATTTAAACATAGGAGGGCATTTACGTTGGCTCGTTTCAATGCATTACCTTCGGCAGTATGAGGGCCGATTATAAAAAAATTCCCTATCCTGAATGGTTATGCCCCTGCGGGCTGTAGGAGATAGAGACTTCGGAGCACGTATTATTGAGATGCGCCTTCTATCAGGATATTCAAAATAAATTTATTTTGCCGTTATTGAGTAAATTGCCAGGCCGACTAGACCAACAACTTACATATTTACTTCTGGCTGATGGCAATTTGACTTTAGTACATAATGTTGCTAAATTTTTTGCTGCTTCTGTAAGTATTTGGAAATCTATTATGGAAGCTCCTGAGTAAGGACTTGTTTTACACACTGTTTTATGCAGTTTTTAAACCCTTTTATTTTAATATATGGTAATATAATAAAAATTGGGGTAATTAAAAAAGGGGTTCAGAATAAAACAGCCGATATTATCATGCCATTGTACAAATCAATGGTAAGGCCGCACCTGGAATATTGTGTACAGTTCTAGTCGCCGCACCACAAAAAGGACATAGTGGAGTTGGAAAAGGTGCAGAAGAGAGTGACGAAAATGATTATGGGGCTGGGGCACCTCCCTTCTGAAGAAAGACTCTTTCTTTCTCGGGGCTCTTCAGCCTAGAAAAAAGGCGCCTGAGGGGGGACATGATAGAGACATACAAAATAATGCATGGAAGGGATAGAGTCGATAGAGGAATGTTCTTTTCCCTCTCTTAAAACACCAAAACCAGGGGGCATCCGCTAAAACTGAGGGTTGGGAGAGTTAAAACAGATAAAAGGAAGTACTTTTTTTACCCAGCGGGTAATCTGTGGAACTCTTTGCCACAGGAGGTGGTGATGGCGTCTGGTCTAGATGCCTTTCAGAGGGGATTGGACGGATTTCTGGAAAAGTCCATCGTCCATCGCAATGATGGGTTGTAACCTCTTTACATTAATAGTAGGCTACTTCAGAGTACTGGGTGCGAGGGAGTGGCAACAGGATCCAAGTATCTTGTTGTCTCCTGCCTCCCTGGGGCACCTGGTGGGGCCGCTGTGAAATACAGGAAGCTGGACTAGATGGGCCTTTGGCCTGATCCAGCAGGACTCTTATGTTCTTATGGTGTTGTATGTCAGTTTTGCTATACGATTGAGCTGTTTTAGTTTGCTTTGTACTGGTCTAAGACCATAATAAATTTATTCATTCATTCATTCCTCTACAACATCCAAGTCCAGCTGGCATTCTTTTCGTCGACTTCCAATTTTGGTGAGCTCTTGGAGGGAAAGAGCTTGCTTTAGGGAGATTTTGGATTGGGAAGGTTCTGCTTCCATTTTGACACGAGTACGCATGGCAGGGAACAAACCCTCCAGGAGCAGGTTAACACATCTCTTTCTTAGGAGATGCAGGAAATCCCTCATTTTTGGGATGATTTCCAGAAAACACTCTCAAACAGACACTAAAGTGTCAGGGTAGTTAGAAGAGACAAATGTAAATACATTTTTAATGGGCAAATAACTAACCTGTGCAACGGCTTGCCACAGGATGTGGAGATGGGACCTGCAGGCCTTGATTCCATTAAAGGGGGATTGGACACATATACGGAGGAAAAGACCATCATGTGTGAGCTAAAATGGGTATAGGCAACCTCCCAGTTTTAGAAGGGGCCTGTCTCTGAGTGTTGGACACAAGGGAGTGGCAGCAGCATGCAGGGGTCTTTTGGTCTTGTGTGCTCCCTGTGAGATACAGGAAGGTGGACTAGATGGGCCCTTGGCCTGATCCAGCAGGATTCTTCTTGTGGGTTCTTTGATACACATTCAGAACTGAGCTTTTTTCCACACTCCAGACATTGACATTAGGCACCGGGTGGGCCACTGTGTGATTCAGGAAGCTGGACTAGATGGGCCTCTGGCCTGATGCAGCAGGGCTCTTCTTATGATCTTATGGTTTCTCCCCTGTGTGAGTTCTTTGATGTTTAGTAAGTGTTCCACTGTCTGTGAAGCACTTTCCACACTCCAGGCATTGATGCAGTTTCTCCCGTGTGTGGGTTCTTGTGTGTTCTTTGATGCATAGTCAGGGCTCCACTGTGTCCGAATCTCTTTCCACACTCCTAGCATTTATATGGTTTCTCCCGTGTGTGGGTTCTTTGATGCACAGTCAGGCTGTCACTCCGACTGAAGCTCTTTCCACACTCCAGGCATTGATAAGGTTTCTCCCCTGTGTGGGTTCTTTGATGAATCGTCAGTTTGGAGCTCCGACTAAAGCTCTTTCCACACTCGAAGCATTGATAAGGTTTCTCCCCTGTGTGGGTTCTTCGGTGCACAGTCAGTTGGGTGCTCAGACTGAAGCTCTTTCCACACTCCAAGCATTGATAAGGTTTCTCCCCTGTGTGGGTTCTTCGGTGCACAGTCAGTTGGGTGCTCAGACTGAAGCTCTTTCCACACTCCAAGCATTCATATGCTTTCTCCCCTGTGTGGGTTCTTTGATGGATATTGAGGCTTGAGTTGTGACTGAAGCTCTTTCCACACTCCAAGCATTCATATGGTTTCTCCCCGGTGTGGGTTCTTTGATGCATATTGAGGCTTGAGTTGTGACTGAAGCTCTTTCCACATGCCAAGCATTGATAAGGTTTCTCCCCTGTGTGGGTTCTTCGGTGCACAGTCAGGTGGGCGCTCCGACTGAAGCTCTTGTCACACTCAAAGCATTCATATGCTTTCTCCCCTGTGTGGGTTCTTTGATGCACAGTCAGGCTGTCACTCCGACTGAAGCTCTTTCCGCACTCCAAGCATTGATAAGGTTTCTCCCCTGTGTGGGTTCTTCGGTGCACAGTCAGTTGGGCGCTCTGACTGAAGCTCTTGTCACACTCTAAGCATTGATATGGTTTCTCCCCTGTGTGGGTTCTTTGATGCTTAGTTAGGTTTCCACTGTCTGTGAAGGCCTTTCCACACTCCAAGCATTCATATGGTTTCTCCCCTGTGTGGGTTTTTTGATGGATATTGAGGCTTGAGTTGTGACTGAAGCTCTTTCCGCACTGCAAGCATTCATATGATTTCTCCCCTGTGTGGGTTCTTTGATGCATATTGAGGCTTGAGTTGTGACTGAAGCTCTTTCCACACTCCAAGCATTCATATGCTTTCTCCCCTGTGTGAGTTCTTTGATGTTTAGTCAGGGTTCCACTTCTTGTGAAGGCCTTTCCACACTCGATGCATTGATATGGTTTCTCCCCTGTGTGGGTTCTTCGATGTACAGTCAGGTGTGCACTCTGACTGAAACACTTTCCACACTCAAAGCATTTATATGGCTTCTCCTTGGTGTGGGTTCTTTGATGCAGAGTGAGGTGTGCCCTCTGATTGAAGCTCTTTCCACACTCCAAGCATTGATAAGGTTTCTCCCCTGTGTGGGTTCTTTGGTGCACAGTTAGTTCAGTGCTCTGACTGAAGCTCTTCTCACACTCCAAGCATTTATATGGTTTCTCCCCTGTGTGGGTTCTTCGGTGCACAGTCAGTTGGGCGCTCCGACTGAAGCTCTTCTCACACTCCAAGCATTGATATGGTTTCTCACCTGTGTGGGTTCTTCGGTGCACAGTTAGTTCAGTGCTCTGACTGAAGCTCTTCTCACACTCCAAGCATTTATATGGTTTCTCCCCTGTGTGGGTTCTTCGGTGCACAGTTAGTTCGGCGCTCTGCCTGAAGCTCTTCTCACACTCCAAGCATTGATATGGTTTCTCCCCCGTGTGGGTTCTGTGATGTTTAGAAAATGTTCCACTGTCTATGAAGGCCTTCCCACACTCGATGCATTGATATGGTTTCTCCCCTGTGTGGGTTCTTTGATGCACAGTCAGGTATGAGCTCTGACTGAAACACTTTCCACACTCAAAGCATTTATATTGCTTTTCCTTTGTGTGGGTTCTTTGATGCAGAGTCAGGTGTGCCCTCTGACTGAAGCTCTTTTCACACTCCAAACATTGATAGGGTTTCACCTCCTGGCGAGGACGTTTTTCCTTCCTCTTTCCAGTTTCTCTTTTGGGATCACTTGCAAAGGAGTTGGAATCTTTCCCCTGAGAAACTTTAGATTTCTTTCTCCATTGCTCTGCCTGGTTTCCTTGCCGCTTCTTTGATCCATCTTGACGTGCAGCTTTCTCCCTTGTGTGGGTCTTCTCAGGGGAAGGAAGGTGTGTGCTGTCCCTGAAGCTCCTTCTCCACTCAGAGCCTTGAACCGGTTTCTTCCCTGTGTCAGTTCTGTTGGGTTTCTCCATGTTCGGTTTACAGGTGAGTTGTTCGCCACAGAAGGGATCCCTTTTCCATCTCTTCGCTTTGAGATACTCTTCGTCAATTTGGATTTTATGGAGATAAACAACAGGCTTTGTCCTCCGAACCGGGGCTGGGCTCCCCTCCTGCCTCCCTGGTCTGTCTTCATCCTCATGGCCTTGGCTGCTGCTTCCTGGAACAAAGAGAGAAGGTCAATTATCAGGGCCATATTGTGATGGGACCTCTAAAATGCCTTCCTGGACAGGTATACTCAGAAGGAAACTCCAACGGATTCAGCAGCACCGACTCCCAGGAAAGGGTGCACAGAATCGCAGCCCTGCTTAGCTACTGACCCTCGGAGGCCAACTCTCTACTCTCCCTTGCTGCTGTGGAGAAGGAGCACAATTGTAGCTGAATCACAAGAGGGGGGAATCACAAGGGGTGGCCTCCCTCTGGAGTCCCTCAGGTCTCACAGGAGCTTTCATGTCCTGTCCCCTTCTGATTAATGCCAGAATGTACTTTCACACAGTGGGACTTTCATAACGTGGAGCAGTTTCATTCATTCTTAAATGGCATGAAGGTAGCGTTGAGGTCAGCCAAACCATAAAGGTCAGTGGGGGGGTTTCCACAGGCTGACAGCATATCTCACCAGATGCCCCAGAGAGCACCCAAGGCAAGAACATCCCTGCATCCTGCGGCCACTCCCTTGCACCTGGCATTCTGAGGGAAGTTTCTACTTCAAAAACCAGGAGGCTGCACACACCCACTACGGCCTGGACCCTGTGATGGACTTTTCCTCCAGAAATCCATCTAATCCCCTTTGAAAGGCTTCCAGGCTAGATGCCTTCACCTCTCCCTGTGGCAAAGAGTTCCACACATTAATTAACTGCAAGCTAGGAAGGGGAACGCGCATTGAGATTAACACACAATAGGATTACGGCTTATTCGATTTTTACATTACAATACAGTCCATTTAATCATCATCTACTAAGATTTATGTTGGGATGTGATTTTGAACACTGGTGTAAATTTGCAAGCTGAAATGAGTTAGCAACTAAGCTTTTAGGCGGGAACCTGATCTTGTGATGTGTACAGGTAAATGTTGCAATTCTGTACGGGCTTTAACTGGACTGTGTGTCAGTTAGTCTGTGTTAGTGTGTTGGGAGCTGTCTTTGGAGAGAGATGTGTGGAGAGAGAGAGAGAGCTTGATATGATTTCTGAAAGCTGTTCTATGTAAATATGTTCTAAATACAAAGTTATATTTAGAACAAGTCTCCGCATCTTTATTTGGACGAACCTAAAAGTCACTCAACGTGTCCACCCCTAACGCGCCCAACTTTCCTTCAGGTTATGGGCCCAGCAGGCCGTTAGAAGGACATCGAGTTGACCAGCAGTGACCAGTTCCAGGTTGGAGGAAGCTGAGATGAGGAAGAAGAATCTTGTGAGGTCAGCATGCAGACCAACGTCAGCATGGAGAGTTTTCCCTTGACCCGTCTGTCAGGGAACAACTATATGGCCTGGAGCACAAAGATAGAAATGTTCCTGCGTCGAGAACAGCTGTGGACCATCATCCAAGACCCTCCAGTTGAGTATGACGAGGCAAAGTCCAGACAGGATGAGAGGGCTCTGGCCACGTTGATACTGTCCCTGGAGGATGACCAACTTGTGCACGTGAGAGGGATAAAGACAGCCCATGAGTGTTGGAAGACTTTGAGAAGTCTGTACATGCGGGACACAATGAGTTCCAAGATCATGTTGTCCAGAAAGTTGTACAGAGCACGGCTTCAACCAGGAGGCAGCATGAAAGAACACCTGCAGTTTATGAGGCAGACGTTCCAAGTGCTGGAGGAGAAAGGAATGAGTTTTCCAGAGCCACAAAGGGCTTGTATATTGCTGAGCTCCCTGGACTCTAGTTACGATACATTTGTGCTCACTCTGGAGGCGATGCCAGAGAGTGAACTGACCGTAGCATTCCTGACCGGGCGTTTGTTGGAGGAAGAGGAGAAAAGGTCAGAGAATTCGAAGATTAGAGCCAGCAGCAGCAGCAGCAGCAGCAACCCAGCAGCAAGCAGGATCCAGAACACTGAGAAGAAAAGCTCAAGCGTGCATTTCATCAAAAGGTGTTTCAGATGTGGATCAGAGAATCATTTGCAACGTGACTGCACACAAGAAAGACCCCCAAGAAAGAAAGGATCGAACTCATGGAGGGGCAAGGAAGAAGTGAAGGTCTCCGTGGTCAAGATGACCCAAGACAGTGACCAACAGACTTGGCTAGTGGACTCTGGTGCTAGCCAGCATGTTGCTATTGACCCTGCTTTGTTCACTAAGCCCATGTCAGTTTGGCTAATGGTGTGTGCACCTCAGTGAAGGGCCAGGGAGAAATTTTTATGCCTTCCCTGGGTGAGTCTATTAAAGAATTCTTTGTGTTCCAGAGCTGCAACACAATCTACTCAGTGTTTCTTGCCTTTGCAAGCAAGGGTACAAGGTACAATTTGAAGGCAATGTGTGCAACCTTATGAAGGGAAATGATGTGTGTGTGCAAGGTAAAGAAAATGATAACTTATACATGTTGCAAGATGTTCCTAAAAGCAATGCAACTCAGGAGTGTATGAGTGTGTTTGCAAACACCCCTGAGCACCAAAATTGTATCCACTTGTGGCATCAGAGATTAGGACATTCTGGGTTTGCAGCATTAAAAAGAACTATTGAGAGTGCACAAGGTTTAAATTTGAAAAAGTGCAACAATTATTTGGACTGTGCAACTTGCAAAGTAGCAAAATCTGTTGCATACCCTGTAAGCAAGAAAAGTGAAAGAAATTCAGGAAGGTGTTTTCAATTGGTTCATGCAGACCTGATAGGACCCTTGAGCAAATCCATGGGAGGTGCAAGATACATTTTAACTATAGTTGATGATTTTTCAAGATATGGTTTTGTTTATTTAATGAAGAGCAAGGATGAGACCTTTATTAAGTTCAAACAATGGGTGAATTTTGCAGAGAGGAGGTATAATCAAAAGGTTGGTGCTCTGCAGACAGACAGAGGAACAGAATTCCTGTCTAGTTCTTTTCAAGGTTGGCTGAGGCAGAAAGGCATTCAGCACCATAAAACAAATCCATATACGCCTGCAGAAAATGGGGTAGCTGAAAGGAGAAACAGAACCCTGCAAGTGATGCAAAGTTCTCTGCTGGCTGATTCAGGGCTTAGCAGAATATATTGGGGAGAGGCTGCCCTGACTGCGAATTATCTGGTCAACAGATTGTGGACCTCAGCGTTGGGTAAAATACCTTATTATGTTTTGTATGGGCGACAGCCTTCCCTAGCCCATCTTAGAATTTTTGGTTCCAGTGCTTACGTCCATATCCCTAAGGCTATTAGACGAAAAGGGCAAATCAAAGCTAAGAAGATGGTTTTTCTGGGCTATGAAGCTGGGGGGAAAAGTTACCACTTCACGGAACTTGGATCAGGCAGAATCACATTCTCAAGATCTGCAAATTTTATCAAGCAGAATTGGGAAAGGGTGAAGGATTCTCCAGTGTGTTTGCCAGAAAGTTCTAGTGCCCAGACACAGCAGCCAGTGTTACCACAGCAAAAGGCTGAATCTAGCAATGAAGCACAGAATCTGGATAATGATGAGAAAGACAATTTGGATCTTCCTATTATTGTAAATAGTCAAGAAAATGAAGGTGAGCAAATAGAGCTCTATTTGCTCTACCTGTGACTCCTAGAAGATCTGAAAGATTTAACAAAGGTGTGCCCCCAGCTTCTGTGTGCCACCTGCTTCTGTGTGCCAAGTAACATGTGAGCCACAGAGCTATGGTGAAATGTTAATGCAATCAAAAGCTGAGCAGCTAAGATGGAGAGTTGCCATGAATAATGAAATGCCATGAATAATGAAATGTTAATGCAATCCATGATGGATAATAAAGTGTTTGTGAGGTGCCAGTTACCACCTGGGAAGAAAGTTTTGTATGATGGTAATTTGCAGCACAAGTCAGGACAAGGCTGACATAATGACAAGGGCACTTGGAATGGTTAAGCACAATGCTATGTGCGAGTTGCTTGGAATGTCAGATGATGTGGAAAGTTTAAATTTATAGTTATGAATGTACTGTGTATAATGTATGTGTATATTATTTCAACTTGAAATTTGGAGGGGTGTTGGGATGTGATTTTGAACACTGGTGTAAATTTGCAAGCTGAAATGAGTTAGCAACTAAGCTTTTAGGCGGGAACCTGATCTTGTGATGTGTACAGGTAAATGTTGCAATTCTGTACGGGCTTTAACTGGACTGTGTGTCAGTCTGTGTTAGTGTGTTGGGAGCTGTCTTTGGAGAGAGATGTGTGGAGAGAGAGAGAGAGAGCTTGATATGATTTCTGAAAGCTGTTCTATGTAAATATGTTCTAAATACAAAGTTATATTTAGAACAAGTCTCCGCATCTTTATTTGGACGAACCTAAAGGTCACTCAACGTGTCCACCCCTAACGCCGCCTTTCCTTCAATTTATATATTATATTCTTTATCTTCTTCAAAGTATCTTTAAACTATTCTCTTATTCTCTTATACCAAACTTCCATGTAACAAATTGTGTCCATCCAGTCGTAGAATAAACTCCATTTACTCCCAACTTGCTCTTTAATCTTTCCTTTTCATCTATCTGTCAAAATATCATTATTTGCTGTTTCATATATTCTATTATTTGTTCTGACTTGGGTATTTTATTATCTTTCCATAATTGAGCATAACTTAATCTAGCCGCCGTCACTATATGTAATAACAGATATCTTTTTTCTTTCTCCTGGATTTCCGATACCATATTTAATAAAAATATTTCAGGTTTAAATGTAATTTTTACCTTTATTATTTCCTGAGCTATCTTATGTATACGGAGCCAAAATTATTTTGCCATTGGACATGTCCACCAGAAGTGGTAAAAAGTTCCTTTTTTTCCCCTTACACTTCCAACACAAATTTGACATATTTTTATTCATTTTTGCAATTTGGTCGGGTATACTATACCACCTATAGAACATTTTATAAATATTTTCTTTATATAGCTTGATTTTGTCATTTTAATGTTGTGGATCCATATTTTATCCCATTCCTCCAGTGGTATTACATGTCCAATATTTTGAGCCCCTTTTACCATTGATTTCTTCACAACTTCATCTTCCATCTTAGACTTTAACAAGAAGTTATATATTCTTTTTATAAACTTTCCTTTGCAGCCCAAAAGTTCTTTATCAAGTTCTGTTAATTCTTGATATAATCCCATCTTATTGTCTTGTTTTAATCTATTTTCAATCTGAATTTTAACCAACCAATCCGATTTAATCCCTTTATTATCTAATTCCTTGTTGGATAATATTCTATTACTAGCCTTTTGTTACCCGGCGTTGCCCGGGGGACAAAGTATCCCCAGCTTCTATTAGGAGAAGGAATGAATACAGGGACAGAATCAAGCAAAGGAGCGTAATGAAATTGTCACACTCACTGAACAATGTCTGCAGGTCCTTTGGTAGGGCAGTTAGCCCTCTGGAAATAGGTCCCTCTCAGATCCGACTAGGTGTTGGAACTCTCTGGATCCTGCTCTTTCCAGCCTGGGCCACTCAGGCAACGCAGGCAAAGCAGTTTAGTTTCACTTTCTGTTCTGTCTCTGTCTGGTAGCTGAGCTGCTCAGCCCTCCCACATAACCTGCAGAATCGTCTGTGACCACAGGGTGGCAGCAGACCTCTAGCCCAATGCAATCCCCTTGGTTCCCGACGAACTGGGCCCCCTCCCCGAAAACCGGGGGGTTAGGGGGGTCTGACCCCCGCAGTGTTCTTTTCCAGGCTGCAAGGAACGTGTGTGCCAAGTTTCGTGGCCGTGGGTCAAGGCACGGAGACGTGTATAAGGAACATACATACATACCCACATACCCACGTCCATTTTTATATATATAGATTTTTGTCAATCAGATCAGAATATGGATTGTTTTGTTCACTCTTAATCCAATATGGGTTCGAATTTACCTCCACTGGTTTTATCCATCTGGGTATTTTCTGGTAAAATTTATTTTTAATTGATTTCCAAATCCATAATAAAGATTTCCTCGAGCAATGTTGACTAAATCCTTGTTGATATTTATTTTTATCCGATATCAAAAAAGCATGTATTCCAATTGGTAGGTCTGCTGTTTCTAAATTGTTAAATTCTTTTATCTGACGGGATTATCCATTCTCTTAACCATTCCAATCCAGCAGCTTGATAATACAAATAACAATAAAATAAATAAATAAATAAATAAATAAAATTAACTGCTCGGTAAAAAAGTATTTCCTTTTATCTGTTCTCACCCAGAGGGAAATCCTACACTGGCAGGGCTTTTGCACCGCTCCAGGACGGTCTCAAACTTGCCGTCAAGTGCGTCTGCGCCAGCGGGTTGGGTGCTGGACCGGCACAAGCAGCAGCGCCGGTGCTTGGGCACCGCTGTGCCTGGTGGCTGCACCAGTCGTGCACCGGTCGAGCTCTGGAGGCCTCGGTTGGCCCAGGACCTCGCAGAGGGCATTCCAGAGGCGTGCCGGGGGCATAACGGGACGGCACAGTGGCCGGCAACAGCTGACGGCCGTACCGCCGAATCCTAAACCCCGTCCCCGGCCAGGGTGGTCCCGATTCTGGCCATCGCTGCGCATGTGGACCTGTGTCTGGTATTTTGCTGGCACAAATCCGAGCAGCCCCATTGGACTGGCTGGGGCTTAAAGCGGGTGCCTGCGCTGCTGCCGCCTCCTCCAATTGGACTTAGGATATAGCCCTGCTGTGCCGGCCTTGGTTAGGATTGGGCTGCCCGTTCCCTTGGATGTCCCCTCCCTCTGGTATGAGAGGGAAGCGAATATCCCCCCCTCCACTCTACCCATCACTTGCCTAACTCTGTCAGTCTCAGAGCACATTCCTATACTAGGCTGGCCCAGTAAGGCCAACACAGCAGGGCCATATCCCAAGGCCCAGGAGGAGGCGGCAGCAGCAATGTGCAGGACAAGGGGAGGTTTTCTCCTTGCACCCACGTAATCCCCAGTCACCCCTATGGGCCTGCTCGGATCTGCGCCTGCTGTTTTGCAGGCGCAGAGGAACATGCACAGGAGCGGCTCAAATCGGGGCTGCACTGGCTGGGGACGGGCGTGAGGATTTGGCACTAGGGCCGCCCTGCGTCACAACCCCGTCTCTGCCCACTGTGTCGCCCAGTTACCCCCCCCCCCGAATGCTGCTGGAACGCCCTCATGGATGGTGCATGGCCAGTGCTGCTAATGGTGCTGCCGCTTGCCCCAGCGAATAAGTGCTTTATGGCACGTTCGTGGTAGCGTTTGGCCAGCGCAAGAGCACAGCGCTGGCGCTAAGGGGGGGGATTGTGCTGCCCATCATGTCAGCTGCCTTTTTCGGGACTGAAGAGTCCCCAGTGCTCCAGCCTTTCCACGTAAGGGAGGAGCCAAGCTTAGTAATCATTTTGGTAGCTCTCCTCTGTACCTTTTCCAGCTCCACTATGTCCTTTTTGAGATGTGGTGACCAGAACTGGACACAATACTCCAGATGGGGCCTGACCATCGATTGGAACAATGGTGTAATAGCGGCCATTTTAGTCTCACAGAGCAGTCCTGAACTGGCATTGCGCTGGTGCTCTGCCCGTTCAGCTGGTGCAACAATAGCTATGCCGGTTCCACAGATGAGGAGACGGTGCCAGTGCGACAGTGCTCAGCCGAGGTTTGCTGGAGCCAAGCCCGAGCCAGACATGCCCCCCATGCGCCAGCTTCCTGGGGAAGCAGCTCCGAGAAACCCCATAGATCCCCTGCACATGCTACGCCGGCCTGCCGGAGCTGGGGACGTTCCAGCCTCCCTGCCAACCAGCAGCAGCCACCGACTCCCCAAACAGGTAAGCAGGAGGGGGGGATCGGTGGCACCCATCTGGGGCACAGCCACCCAGCCCCTCGGTCTCCTGTATCCTATCCACACGTACCCAGCAGCAGCCTCCACCCACTGCAATGGGACTCAAGTCCGGGTGGACCTGCACAGGCTCCGGCTCACGCACTGCACTGCAGGTGCAGAACAGTAACGGGTGGAGCCTGAGGGACACTTGCTCCGGGTGCTGGGCAAAATCGGGGCGCAGGATTGGCCCAGGCTCCGCCCTCATCACGGAGGTGACTGCCATCACACCGCAAGCGGCAGGAATGCAGTCACCTTGGGGCTGTCCCAAAAGGAGGAGGCTCTGGAGATCGCACGAGGCCCCTCTTCCAGGGAGAAGCTGGGGGAGACGTAAGCAGTCTCCTCTAGGTTCTCCCTGAGGGAGGAGGCGCTGGCTCTCAGGGAGAACCAGTGATGTCACTGCCCTCGGGGCGCAAATGGGCAGAATCATGAAGCTACTGCCCCAGGCGCTGGGGCAGAACGTTATGACTCTGACCAGGTGCAGCCTTGGCATGCCCCAAAGCTGCACTACACCACCCATGACAGCAAGATTCCCACCCGAACCATGACTGTATGCCGTGCGTGAATGCCCCGGCCTGCCAATGCCCTCGTGCAAGCTGTGGGTTGCAACCCCCCTTATCACCCCACATGGTGAGCACGACTGCCCCCACTGCCTGGTGCGGGGTCAGGGTCACCATGGGCATACACGGGGCCAAGTGATCTATGGGCCACCTCGGGAGGAAGTGGAAGGCCCTCCACAGCAAGCTGGCTCACCCAGAGCAGCATGGGCGAGCGAACCCCGAGTCGCCCACCCCGTTTGAGTGCATGCTGCACATGTGGCATTGGGCAGGGCGCCGCCGCTACCAGGATTCCCGGGGACAGGGGCACACAGAACCCCCCCCACAGCTCCACGCCCCGTGAATGGCGAAGAAGCCCTATGGCCACCTCGGTAGTCTGCTTGCTAGCCATGCATGATATGGCTGGAGTGCAGTGGGGATCCTGAGTGAGAACCACATAAGAGGCAGTGGAGTGACAGGACCTGGCCCATCCTTGAGGCCAACTGAGACAAGTGCCTAGGGCAGCAGATGGCCACCTCCAACCACCCTGTGGCTTCCTTTGTACCCCCTTCCATCCTCTGGCTTGGGAAAAGAAGCAGAGCATC
The DNA here is from genome assembly GCA_029204185.1 of Lerista edwardsae. Taxonomy (NCBI): domain Eukaryota; kingdom Metazoa; phylum Chordata; class Lepidosauria; order Squamata; family Scincidae; genus Lerista; species Lerista edwardsae. Next base: position 144,663 of record JAJKFI010000425.1, read on the forward strand.
AGTTGCTCAGATCATGCAGGGATTTTGAGTCTACACCTCAGCTGTTATCCAAGTTGCTGCCGTGAGTTTGCGAGTGAAGGGATCAGAACAGCAGGGAGGGCCTTTGCTGACTCAGCCTAACCAACCCCAACTTGCCCCAGAAGGGAGGAGAGTCTCTATTGGGACAAACGGTCGTCACTCACCACAGCACCGTTCTGGTCCCCACCCAGCACCTGCCGAAGCCTCTGCTGTGTGATGCAGGATTGTTACCTTCCGATTTCGCTTCTTCCCGGAGATCCTGGGAAGACACACACTCTTCTCCTTCCATCTGGGAAAAGGCGGCAGGTTGGGAAAATTACCCTAAGAAGGAAACAAGAACATTCCTGAGCAAAAAATATCCAGAGCTGCGAAAGTGTTTGTGACATAAGGCAGTTGTGTTTTCCTTTTCTGGTTATCTGGAGAAAAAGAGTCATCTGCAGCTCAAAGACCTGGCTCGGATCTTGGGTTCTGACAGCGAGGGACTCAGGCTCCTGCAAAACCTTCCTCCCTGGAATGCCATTTGGTTTTTGTACTTTACACCATTGATCTTCTTTCCCTTGACATTTGTATCCAGCCGTTTCATTCCCAAAGAGCATCGTGCAGGCTAAGCTCCGAGGGGTGAGTCCCACACATCAGGATTCACTGCCCTGCGCTTCTTCCTTTGGCAACGTTGGCCCTTCCCCTCTCTGCCTATCGAGGCCCCTCCCTTCTGCCCTTGAAAACTCCTTGCAAAACCTGCTTCTCCAAACCCTTTCCAGGCCCACCAAAACCTGCTTTTCCTGCCTCAGTTCGGTCGTCCACCTGCCATTCCTGCATGGAGCCCAGGCCCTCGGATGGAGTCTTCCCTGCAGTGATTCCAGGCCAGAGAGCAGAGGTGGGGGAAATCCCTGACAGGGAGATGCAGGGGGTGGAGGGGGGGGTCATATGGAGTGGAGCTGCCCAGTCCTCTCTGCCTCTCAGCGGAAAGAGCCCCCCCTCCTCACTGAGCCACACACCTGGCAAGATGCAGATGTTTCAAGGCAGGCTGTGCAGGGATGTCCCTCTGGGGCTGGACCTTCCCTGCTTCGTGGCTGAGATGCTCCCCCTGCTCCAACCTCCGCAGTTCCTTCTGGGAGCCTCAACTCTCAGCTGGTCCTCCTGGATCAGGCACGGAGGCTGTTCAGCTGCCAAGTCCAGCTCTACTCCTGATGATGTTTGACCTCACCTGCTTCTGTAGGAGCAAAGAAATTTACAGGAGTTAAAAAGACAAAACACAATATTGAAGATATAACAGTAATGAAAAGCACAGTGCAGTTAACAGCTATTGAATATGCTTATGTGGATTGCGTGCTGGAAACTGAAAAAGGTGACCCCAGTGCCCTTGAAGCAAAACCCCCCACAACTGCTCTCTAGCACTTCTAGTGTTAGAAGCTGAAAAAAGAACATAAGCAGAGCCCTGCTGGATCAGGCCAGAGGTCCATCTAGTAGAGCTTCCTACATCTCACAGTGGCCCACTGTATTGGAAAAGGCAGGAGATACCCCGAGGAGATAGGGAATGGTATCAGCAGTGGTCCATTGTCCCAGATTACCCAGGAACTATGGGGTTCATCCCAGAACTCCTGCAGCACGAACACAGCTGCAGGCTGATGAGGGCTCTGGCTAGGAAGGGAGGTTGGCACAGGTGGAAAAGGGTGTGGCTGATGAGCTAGAGCCTGCCTAGCAACAGACACCGATTGGCTTCCCTCAGTCTAAAGTTGGAGGCAGGAGCACCTGTGTAGGGGCTGGAGGAGAGCACTAGGTGGGTGTAGGCAGGAAAGTGGCTGGACTGACTGGATAAAAGAAGGTGAGGTTGTTGTGGGAAACTATTGGGAGTTGCATGGCTGCCACGCCCCTGGAGCCACCAAGTGGAGGAGGCAGCGGTGGCTTAGGCAAACTGACTGCCTGTTGTTTGGTGGTAGGGTTTTGTAGGGCAAAGTTAAACTTATGAGATCTGGAGCCAAGCCGGTGATGAGGGCAGTCTGGAGGAGGCTGGCCAGCCGGTGATTCCAAGCAAAGTCGCTGGAAGAGAGGAGGCCCAGAGGGTGAATGAACCCCCTCCCTCTTGCCTGTCTCTGAGGCTGCCCTGGAGGGGAAACCAGTTAGCCTAGTGTGGGCATTGGGGCCCTTGGGGAGGCCCAGCAGGGAATCTGGCAGAACACCCACCAGATGCCTCACCTGGCATTCTGAGCTAGCTGACTTCTCAAATAAGGAGGCTGCACCACCCATTATGACCTGTAGCCTGCGATGGATGTGTCCTCCAGGCATCTGTCTAATCCCCTTTTAAAGGCACCTAGGCCAGATAGACCACTTCCTGTAGCAAGGAGTTCCAGAGATAAATTACCCACTGGGTAAAAAAGTATTTCCTTTGATCTGTTCCTACACTCCATTTTAGTGCATCTCAATCATGGTCCCCCCCTCAGGCACCTTTTTTCTAAGCTGAAGAAAACGCTTTTTTCCCAACGCTGCAGCCTTTCCTCATCAGGGAGGTGTCTTGAATGCAGCCTAGAATTTTCAGCAGGGGGCTTGGAGCTGGAGAAGGTGGCGACCTCCATGCAGACCATAAACATGATCTTCCCCAACGGTCTGAAACCATCTTGGATTTTAAAATCAATTTCACAGAAGCATAGAGTTGGAAGGGACCTACAAAGTCATCTAGTCCAACCCCCTGCCTGGAGCAGGAAATCCTCCTAGAGCATCTCCAGCAAGGGCCTGTCAAGCCTCTGCTTGAAGGTCTCCAGTTTGCATTTTATAACCAATTCTGACACGTTGGCACAAATTTCTGCAGTTCACATGGATGTGTTCCTTCAGCCACGTTTTTAAAAATGCTGCAGTGGCACACAGGACATTTTCCCCAGAAGCCGCCAGTTTCCAATCCAGCTAGGAAGGGCGGGCCAGCTCTCTCGCTCAGCCCAGGGCGTCGGGACCAGGCAGGAGCGTGGCCTGCCTGGTCCCGATCCCCTCTCTCATTCCCTGCCTGCAGGTATGTACAGGTAACAGCTTGAACTAAAAAGGGTAGAAGAGAAAAAACTCAGCAGTCCAGAAAGGGCACAGATTGAATGCAATGAGATAATGCGGGGGGGGGGGGCGAGATTTGGGAGGCAACAAATCTGAACTTAGCCACGGACCCCACTCTGGGCTGACGCTGCAAGGAGACCCCTGTCCACGCCCCTCCCCCACATTCACTCTCTCTCCTGAACGGGGGGGGGGGAATGGGCCTCGCTTCCACCTCTGGCACAAACACGAAGGAGAGGCGGCCAGGAACAAGTGCCCCCGCAGGGGGGGGGAGGAGGCGGCACCCAGGAGGGACAAGCACCGGGCGAGACTGTCCGCGCCTCCCCAGACCCGCTCGGAAGACCCCGGAAGGGGGGAGGGGGGCAGCAGCGGCCAGAGCCTCCAACCCGCCCCCGTAAGCCTGCCCGCCCCCCTTAATGGCTGCTTGCCGCGCCTCGCACGGGGGATTCCACAGACCGGTCCCAGGAAGGTGGGGAGGCAGAAGCGGCGCCGCTGCGGAGCCAGATCGGTTTCCGGGACTCCGGTAGCCGAAGGAGCGCGCTGGGAACGTCACTGCCACTGGTTCTCCCGACTGGGGAAGAGGAGCAGGACCCGGGAGGGGGATTTGCCAGGCTCTCCTTCTCAGCCCCTGCACTGCGCTCCCCAGTGCACTGCGATTCCTCTCCCCCCACCCCCGGCTCACCACACCGGCTGCAACACAGAGTAAATATAACACTAGAGGCGGCATGACGTCATTAACTTGAAGCTTCCGGGTCAACAAATATGGCTGACTCAGATCCTTCCCGCCAAGGAGGAGGGTTGCCGCGAATTCACCAATAAAAATCTCCCTGCACGTGTGTAAAAGTTAATTTCAACCTCTTTATCGCTGAACGAAAAATGGGATTTAATTTCCACGGAAAGATTCATGTATTCACATTACATCGGTTCAATAAAACTACAATTCACGGAAATAGTCAGTGCATTATTTTTGAAGCTGTGTAATGTCTTGTTGTTCCTAGCAGTCTTATTCACCATTTTCTGACACCCACTGTTAATGGTCTAGAAGGTAAAAAAATATTTCCCCCCCGTCCTTTTCCCCCCTTCCCGTTTACACATTTTTTCCCACCTTCCATTTTCTACTGTAATATTTTCGAACTTTTGAACATTAACAGAATTTGTTTTATGGGGGGGGGTGAGTGTAGAAGTTTAAAAAAATACTCTTAATAACCTAGAAGTAAAAAGGAATTAAAAGACGTTTACTTCTTGGGAAGAAAGCTATGGTGAACCTAGATAGCTTAATCAAAAGCCGAGACATCACCCTGCCAACAAAGGTTCGCATAGTCAAAGCGATGGTTTTCCCAGTAGCCATGTATGGCTGTGAGAGCTGGACCATAAGAAAGGCAGAGCGTCGAAGAATCGATGCTTTTGAATTGTGGTGTTGGAGAAGACTCTTGAGAGTCCCCTGGACTGCAAAGAGATCCAATCGGTCAATTCTCCAGGAGGTCAAGCCTGATTGCTCCCTGGAAGGACAAATGCTGAAGCTGAAGCTCCAATACTTTGGCCACCTGATGAGAAGAGAGGACTCTTTAGAAAAGACCCTCATGCTGGGAAAGATTGAAGGCAAAAGGAGAAGGGGGCGACAGAGGATGAGATGGTTAGATAGTGTCACCGAAGCAATGAATATGAAATTGGGCGAACTCAGGAAGCTAGTGGAGGACAGGGAGGCCTGGCGTGCTGTGGTCCATGGGGTCGCGAAGAGTCGGACACGACTTAGCGACTGAACAACAACAACAAAAAGGAATTACTCTCCTATTGACAACTAGTTGTGTTATACATTGAGAGATTTTAATGTAATTTTCCTACATATTTATCTAATTTTTGCCCGCCCTCCCCTTTTTTTCTTTCCTTCCCGTTCACACTTTATTTTTGCTTGTGTAGATTTCAATAAAGTCTGTCAAAATAGTGCAATCTGAGTTAAAATAGACAGCATTTCGTCCGGTACGTTCAGTTACATAATTACGCGGAATTAAACCTTGTAAGTGCATATTAAATCATAATAAGGTTACCAGTGATGTTTCTACACGATCACACGTTTTTATTTTCGTAAGTTTTTACTTCAGGAGTAAACTATTCAGTTTTAAACACTACGCGCAAACCAATCTGAAATGCTTGGAATCAGCATTGTTTTGAGTCACCAAACATGGCTGCTAAGCCCGCCCCCTGGCTTCATTTGGTTCCCATAGACTCTTAAAAGCATGCCGGCTCTAGTATAGTGTTATATTTACTCTATGGGCTGCAAACACCAGAATCGCGGCTGGCGGCGGAGAGGAGGGCGGGGGGTGGCAGGACGAGGTTTCCCCACTCCAGCCCTGCCCCCCCGTCGCCCCTCTAGGAATCCGGAGTCGTTCCCTTTAACCCTCGGAGTGCCGGCAAGCCCAAAGGAAAGACTCTTTGCAGAGGATCCGAGTCTCCCCTTGCGACTCCCAGGATGAAAGCGGGGCGCGTCTCTCCCTGGCGGGCTTCCCCCTCCCCATGCAGCGCCCGATCCCGGTCCGATCAGCTCCCCTCCCTCGCACGCACGGCTGAGTGGCCAACAAGGACCGCAGCACTTCCTGCCCGTGGAGTCTCTCCGCCCCCCCCAAGTCCAGGAGGCCAGAAGAGGGTTGCGGAGGAGCGACGGGGGGGGGGGAGCACAAAGGCAGCAACCAGATGGAACCGCGCTTACCGGGGAGTAACACACACTGAAGACCCCGAAAGTGGAGAGGGAGACACAAGAAGTGTAGAGATGAGGCACCCTAGATGAGGCACACCCCCAGGAAGGGCCCACAGTGAAGGTTCTGGTGCCCCAGACAGAAGCAGAGCCTGGAGCGTCACTGAGGGGTGGGTGATGTGGGGGGCAGGAGGGAAGGTTAGCCGGTACCTTGGGGACTGCTCTGCAACTAAGACCTCTCCCTGGGATGTTCTGAGGGTAGATCTGCCACACACACCCTTTCCAGGTGATTCCCTGGGCCAGGGGGAAACCCGGATACCCGCCAAGTTGGGGAGGGGGAGATACCTTTGAGCACATGGCTGCTGTGGCATTGTGGCCTCTGGCAGGGGGGCCAGACCCCTCGTGTAACCGGCAGCCCAGGATCGCCTGGCCGGATGCTCTTCAACCGCAGGACACCTCCAAGGACATTCTGGCAAAGACGGCCATTGGAGCGCACTGCAGAGGCCACAGAGAGCCCTCAGGGAGGCCGTTCCCAAGCCGAGGGAGTGAATTCCAGACCCCTGTGAGAGCTGGTTGGAGCCCCCAGTGAAGTGGTGAGGGCCATTGTGGAACTCCTCACCGTGCAGGATCCTGCCCTCCTCCCTCCAGCAGCTCATTACTCTGTCACCTGCCAGCCCCCCCAGCTTTAGGAGAGACCACTCCCCTGGTGGAGGCTTCTGAGGGTGCAGTGGCTGCTGCCCAGATGGGGTGCGGGCAGGAGGAGGGTGACGGCTGAGTCGTGCACGGCAGGCCTCATGGACCAGTCCCCACTGACACCCAGTCCCCACAGGCAAGGACAGAGTCAAGAGGACCCTGACCCCCAGTGTAGACCCCGGTTCAGAGGTGCCCATTCTCCCCCCCCCCCCCCGGAGAAGCCCACCCCCAATCAGAGCCACTCTGTACCTGAGAAACACCTGGACAGGTGAGGCTGCCTGTGCATAGGCTGTTTCCCGGCCAAGGACAGCAGTGGAGAGCAGTCCGGGGCGGGCAGTGTTGTGGACATGTGCCTGGGGAAGTGGCTGCTGGCGGAGAAGGCGGAGGGCTTGAAGGGGGGTCCAGGCACTCCAGCTATTCACAAAAGGGGCTCGGCCAAGTCCTTGGAAAAGCAGGACTCCCCCACTGGGCCCCTCTTCACCCTCTGGCCCCAGGAAGCTGGAGTAGGGGGTGGGGAAGAGGCCCCTGCCAAGATCCCCTAAGCCCCGCAGGGCTCCTGCAACGGGAGGGTCTGTCCCTTCCACCAGCCAGTGCAGGGATCCAGGGGCCCGAGGCCTGATTGGCAGACTGTCCTGGATGCTGAGTCACTGCTCCTTTGGCAGATGCATTTCAGTGGAGACTAGTAGATGCAAATTGGGACAAAAAAAAAATCAAAATTCCACATATAGGCTGATGGGTTCTGAGCTGGAGAGAGATCGGCAGTCTGGAGGAGGCTGGCCAGCCGGTGATTCCAAGCCAAGTAGCTGGAAGAGAGGAGGCCCAGTGGGTGAATGAGCCCCCTCCCTCTTGCCTATCTCTGAGGCTGCTCTGGAGGTGAAACTAGTTAGCCTAGTGTGGGCATTGGGGCCCTTGGGGAGTCCCAGCAGGGAATTTGGCAGAACACCCACCAGATGCCTCACCTGGCATTCTGAGCTAGCCGACTTCTAAAATAAGGAGGCTGCACCATCCATTATGACCTGTAGCCTGCGATGGATGTGTCCTCCAGACACCTAATCCCCTTTTAAAGGCACCTAGGCCAGATACCATCAGCAAGGAGTTCCAGAGATTAATTACCCACTGGATAAAAACGTATTTCCTTTTATCTGTTTCAACACTCAATTTTAGTGCATCTCAATCATGGTCCGTCCGTCCCCCAGGCACTTTTTTTCTAAGCTGAAGAGCCCCAAACGCTGCAGCCTTTCCTCATCAGGGAGGTGTCTTGAATGCAGCCTAGAATTTTCAGAAGGGAGCTTGGAGCTGGAAAAGATGGCGACCTCCATGCAGACCATAAACATGATCTTCCCCAACAGTCAGAAACCATCTTGGATTTTAAAACCAATTTCACAGAACCATCGAGTTGGAAGGGACCTACAAGGTCATCTAGTCCAATCCCCTGCCTGGAGCAGGAAATCCTCCTAGAGCATCTCCAGCAGGGGCCTGTCAAGCCTCTACTTGAAGGTCTCCAGTTTGCATTAGATGACCAATTCTGACACGTTGGCACAAATTGATGCAGTTCAAATGGATGTGTTCATTCAGCCACGTTTTTAAAAACGCTGCAGTGGCACACAGGTCATTTTTCCTGGAAGCCGCCAGTTTCCCATCCAGCTAGGAGGGGCGGGCCAGCTCTCGCGCTCAGCCCAGGGTCGGGACCAGACAGGAGCGTGGCCTGCCTGGTCCCGATCCCCTCTCCCATTCCCTGCCTGCAGGTATGTAAAGGGAACAGCTGGAACTAAAAAGGGTAGAAGAGAAAAAACTCAGCAGTCCAGAAAGGGCACAGATTGAATGAAGTGAGAAAATGCGGGGGGGTTGGGAGGCAACAAATCTGAACTCAGCCACGGAGTCCACTCTGGGCTGACGCTGAAAAGAGACCCCTGTCCACGCCCCTCCCCCACATTCACTCTCTGTCCTGAACCTTGGGGGGGGGGATGGGCCCAGCTTCCACCTCTGGCACAAACACGAAGGAGAGGCGGCCAGGAACAAGCGTCCCCCCAGGGGGGGAGGAGGAGGCGGCACCCAGGAGGGACAAGCACCGGGCGAGACTCTCCGCGCCTCCCCAGACCCGCGCTCTGAGTCCCCGGAAGGGGGGAGGGGGCAGCAGCGGCCAGAGCTTCCAACCCGCCCCCGTTCGCCTTCTCGCCCCCCTGATGGCTACTCACCGCGCCTCGCAGGCAGAAGCGGCGACGCTGCGGAGCCAGATCGGTTTCACGGGACTCCAGTTGTCCAAGGAGCGCGCTGGGAACGCCACCGCGGCTGGGGAAGAGGAGCAGGACCCACGAGAGGGCGGGAGGGGGATCTGCCAGGCTCTCCTTCTCAGCCCCCTGCACTGCGCTCCCCGCTGGGGGCTCCCCTCGATTCCTCTCCCCCCACCACGCGGGCCCACCACATCGCCTGCAAACACCAGAATCGCGGCTGTAGGCGGAGAGGAGGGGGCGGGGCTTCCCCACTCCAGCCCTGCCCCCGTCGCCCCTCTAGGAATCCGGAGTCGCTCCCTTTAACCCTCAGAGTGCCGGCCAGCCCAAAGGAAAGACTCTTTGCAGAGGATCCAAGTCTCCCCCTGCGACTCCCAGGTTGAAAGTGAAGGCGCATCACCCCCAGTCGGGCTTCCCCCTCCCCATGCAGCGCCCGGTCCCGGTCCGATCAGCTCCCCTCCCACGCAGGGCTGAGTGGCCAACAAGGACCGCAGCACTTCCTGCCCGTGGAGTCTCTCCCCCCCCGCCCAGTCCAGGAGGCCAGAAGAGGGTTGCGGAGGAGCGACAAAGCGGCGGGGGGGAGGGGGGTCACAAAGGCAGCAACCAGATGGAACCGTGCTTACCGGGGAGTGACACACACTGAAGACCCAGAAAGTGGAGAGGGAGACACAAGAAGTGTGGAGATGAGGCACCCTAGACGAGGCACACCTTCCCTGAAGCCAAAGGCAGACCCTGCAGAGAGCGACAGGGCCCGATCCTACCCAATGCAGCCCCAAACCTGCCCTTGCCTTGAGGAGGCCTCCACCACTGCCCTTGGCCATTGGAGCGCACTGCGGAGGCCACAGAGAGCCCACAGGAAGGCTGTTCCCAAGCCGAGGGAGTGAATTCCAGACCCCTGTGCGAGCTGGTTGGAGCCCCCAGTGAAGTGGTGAGGGCCATTGTGGAACTCCTCACCGTGCAGGATCCTGCCCTCCTCCCTCCAGCAGCTCATTACTCTGCCACCTGCCAGCCCTCCCCCCCCCCGCCAGCTTTAGGAGAGACCCCTCCCCTGGTGGAGGCTTCTGGGGGTGCAGTGGCTGCTGCCCAGATGGGGTGCGGGCAGGAGGGGGGGGTGACGGCTGAGTCGTGCACGGCAGGCCTCATGGACAACTCCCCACTGACACCCAGTCCCCACAGGCAAGGACAGAGTCAAGAGGACCCCGACTCCCACTGTAGACCCCGATTCAGAGGTGCCCATTCACACACACCCCTGCCTGAGAAGCCCACCCCCAATCAGAGCCACTCTGTACCTGCGAAACACCTGGACAGGTGAGGCTGCCTGTGCATAGGCTGTTTCCCGGCCAAGGACAGCAGTGGAGAGCAGTCCGGGGGGGCAGTGTCATGGGGATGTGGCTGCTGGCGGAGAAGGCGGAGGGCTTGGAGGGGGGTCCAGGCACTCCAGCTATTCACAAAAGGGGCTTGGCCAAGTCCTTGGAAAAGCAGGATTCCCCCCACTGGGCCCCTCCTCACCCTCAGGCCCCAGGAGGCTGGAGTAGGGGGATGGGGAAGAGGCCCCTGCCAAGATCCCCTCAGCCCCACAGGGCTCCTGCAACGGGAGGGTCTGTCCCTCCAGCCAGTGCAGGGATCCAGGGGCCCCGAGGCCTGATTGACAGGCTGTCCTCCTTGCTGAGTCTCTGCTCCTTTGGCAGATGCATTTCAGTGGAGACTAGTAGATGCAAATTGGGACAAAACAAATCAAAATTCCACATATCGGCTGATGGGTTCTGAGCTGGAGAGAGATCTTGGGGTGCTGGTGGACGACTTGATGAAGGTGTCACCCAGTGTGCGGCAGCAGTGAAGAAGGCCAATTCCATAATGGGGATAATTTTAGAATTCTCTGAAAAGGTCAACAGGCACGTGGATGTGGGAGAACCTGTTATATATATATATCATATACCTGGATTTTCAGAAGGCGTTTGACACAGTCCCCCACCAAAGGCTGCTGAAGAAACTTCACAGTCAGGGAATAAGAGGGCAGGTCCTCTTATGGATTCAGAATTGTTTGATGGCCAGGAATGTGCAATTTTTACAATGGAGAGAGGTGAAAAGCGAAGTGCCCCAGGGATCTCTCTTGGGGCCGGTGCTTTTCATCTTGTTCATGACTGACCTGGAGATGGGCATAAGTAGCGAGGTGGCCAGGTTTGCGGATGACACAAAATTTTCCAGGTGGTGAAAACCCAAAAGGATTGTGAAGAGCACCAGAAGGACCTCTCCAAGTTGGCGGAATGGGCAGCAAAATGGCAGATGCGTTTCAATGTAGACAAGTGTAAAGTGATGCACATTGGGGCAAAAAATCAAAACTTCACCTATAGGCTAATAGGTTCTGAGTTTTCTGTGACAGCTCAGGAGAGAGCTCAGGGTTGCTGGTGGACAACTCGATGAAGGTGTCAACCCAGTATGCGGCAGCAATTAAGAAGGCCAATTCCATGCTTGGGGTGATTGAAAAAGGGATTGAGACTAAAACAGCCAATATTATCATGCCATTGTACAAACCACTGGTAAGGCCACATCTAGAATATTACCTACAGTTCTGGTCACCACATCTCAAAAAGGACATAGTGGAGCTGGAAAAGGAGCAGAACAGAGCGACAAAAATGATTATGGGGTTGGGGCACCTCTCTTATGAAGAAAGACTGCAGCGCTTGGGTCTATTTAGTCTGGAAAAAATGTTCCTGGGGGGGGGGCGGACATGATTGAGACATACAAAATTATGCACGGGAGGGATAGAGTCATCCCTTTATTAAGGGATGTTCTAGTCCCTCTCTCACAATACCAGAACCAGGGGGTATCCACTAAAACTGAGTGTTGGGAGAGTTAAAACAGATAAAAGGAAATACTTTTTTACCCAGCGGGGAATTAGGCTATGGAACTCCTTACCACAGGAGGTGGTGATGGCATCTGGCCTAGATGCCTTTAAAAGGGGACAGGACCAATTACTGGAGGAAAAGTCCATCATGGACTATAGGCCATGATGGGTTGGGCAACCTCCTTACATTAATAGTAGCCAGGTGCAATAGTAGCTAGGTTCAAAATGCCAGGTGCAAGGGAGTGGCAACAGGATACAAGCATCTTGTTGTCTACTGAGCTCCCTTAGGCACCTGGTGGGTCACCGGGAGATACAGGAAGCTGGACTCGATGGGCCTTTGGCCTGATCCAGCAGGGCTCTTCTTATGTTCTTATGTCACTTAGTAGGTGGGTCACAAGCCAATTTCATGTAGGTTGCTTTGCACCTAGTAATCATGGAAAATACGAGAATCATGAGACACGGCTGTGTCCTCCTTTGTCTTGGGTCAAGGTTGTCAATAGGATTTTTTCTCTTTCTGATGTTGCCACATCTGATGCTTTTACCAATAACAAGCAAGTTCAGCCTTTTAAAAAGTAAGGGGGGACCCCCCATTTTTTCTTCAGGTTAATGAAGAGCTTCTTGGTGCGTGGATCCTGGGCCTTAACCTCTTGGAGATTTGTATATCTCTTTCTTTTCAGTCGGGGTAGCAGAGTAAAATAGCAGCAGTACCCCCATGTTAAATCTCCTCAGGGAGCCTCCTTCACCCAGGCTGACTGGATTCTGACAGGAGAAATATACAAGGCAGAGGCTCGTTAAAACTTCAAAAGAAGAACTTAAGCTTTCTCATTTTTTCATTCTACCGCTTCTAGGGCGGTCTTTGTTTAGGAAAAGCTCCACACATCTGTATTTCCACTTTTATTCTACAAGTGGAGTGTTTTGGGATTTAGCCTGATCACTGGTTCAACAACTGAACTCTCCACATCTGATCCTTTTGCCAAAGTTTACTAACTAGTGAGCTCAGCCTTTTGAAAAAATGAGTGGACAGAGACCCCCCTCCTTTTCTTTCTTCAGATTAATGAAGAGATTCTTGGTGTGTGGATCCTGGGGCCATAATCTGTTGGAGATTTTTCATGTATCTTTCTTTTCAATAGGGATAGCAGAGTCAACTAGCAGCAGAACCCCCATGTTAAATCTCCTCAGGGAACCTCCCTCACCCAGTCTGACTAAATTCTGACAGGAAAAATATAGGAGGCAGAGGCTTGTTAAAAGTTTCAAAACAGGAGCTTGGAATTTACTGATGGTTTCATTGTTACACCAAACTTAGCATCAGATGAGCAGAGGTTCAGACTGAACTGATAACAAGCCCCTAAAGCTTAAAATGGTGGAGGCCTCAGAAACCCTGATTTGTCCTGTCAGCTCTGAGACTGAGAGTGAGAGAGAGAGAAATAAAATAGGCCACGTCCCTCAGAGTCACAACACACTGGCTGAGTCCTCCCTGCAGTGGCCTACCTCAGTGGGCAGCTGATGGGGTTGTGTCATCTCCACCAACATTAGCAAGCCTCTGCCTCGTGTATTTTTCCTGTCAGAATCCAGTCAGCCTGGGTGAGATTCAGCCTGAGCTTCAACACAGTCAGCCTGAGATGAAACACAAGGGTTCTGCTGTCTGGTATCCCGAGTGCAAATATATGCATAGAATAACCTAATCCAAAGTGGGGGATCTTGCAAAGGAGGCTCCCCCTCAGGATTCCACCACTCCGGATGACTCCAGAATTCTAGGCGCTGGTCCTTCGAGATGTTCCTCTTCCAAACCTGAGGGTGGCTGGCCAGCGGGTCTCAGGTCCAACTGAAGGAGCAGACTGGGGCCCTGGGCTGTGGGGAAGAGGCAGGGCGAGGGCTTGCCCTGGAGCTGGCTGGACCTCAGGGGCGTTGTCCTCCACTCTGGCCACCCCTCCTTTCCAATTCCTCCCTGGCCTTGGCTGGAGATGCCCTTCCTCATTTCACTGGTCTCTTTCACATGCTTTTCCTCTCCCCAGATCTCCTTCCCTTCCCCACACCTTTCCCTGTGTCTCTCCCTGCCATCCACCTCTTCTCTGCTAGCCCTCCTCCTCCTCCAAGTGTACTCGAATGGCCAGGCGGTGCGAAGGGCTTGCCACGTTGACTGATGTGACAGGAAAGCCCCCTCCCAAAGGACTCCGGCCTTCAGTGATTAAAATCGGCTGTACTGTCAACAGTGAACTGCTGCTGGCCACAGAACATATGGTTAGCTGCACCATGTTCAGAACATGTCACAACAGGATGCAAGTAATTGATTAGATAAGGAAGTCTGAACCTCAGTAAAGGCTGGATAAGGACAGCTGGAACGTAAGATGTGCAATTCAAACATTCTGATAGAAGTGCTGATGCGAGAATAGAGGTACGTGTAGTGCCATCCAAATTCTTTGCTCACTCTCCCCTTGATTGCACCCCATCCTGAAGGAAAAAGGTATAAAAACTGTCTGTAACTACAATTCTTTGCACTTCTCTGGTGAGAGGAGGGCCCCTTTGCAAAAGACCAATCAACTGAGTCCTGCGCTCATTCTGTCCGTTGCTGTCACTCTGTCTGAACATCTGAAACACCTGCCTTGCACAAACACAAGGACATTCCAGAAGTGTCGTGCCAGAAGGACATCGGTTTTGATTGTGCTGTTGACTGGGGTGGGTTGAATTGGGGAGAGAATAATATGGGACCCCTGCTTGAGAAGGGGCTGGGGACACTTTCAGCTGTCAAAAGGCTTTCCCAAGAAGGGGCTTGGTTGGAAGAAGACCACATCAGGAAGATGGAAATGGGGTAAAGGACTTGTTGGCTCCACTTGTCATGCCCTGAGTAGAGGCAGGCTACAGTGGTTTTATTTTGGGCGGGAGGGTGATGTTGGTCAAAAGTCCAAATTGGTGAAAGCGGTGTTTTGTGTGTTTATTCCAAAAAATGTGTTTTAATCCCATTTCAAAGCATTTTTATAAATCTACCTAATATAGGTTCCAGGCTGCCAGCAGATATTGCCATAGGCATGAAACACCCTCTCCAAAAAAATAATGACATGAGACAGATGTGTAGGCAAAATGGGTCATTTCTTTAAACTTTAGTTTTGAGGCAGTTGGCCAACCAGCCTACAGAGACCCATTTCAAAATATAGCTTATCAATTGACCCTAACAAATCTCGGTGTGAATACAGAACCTAAAGCCATTTAACTTGAATGTTATTATTTGCCTGTAAACCGCTTTGTGAACTTTGTGTTCAAAAGCGGTATATAAATACTAGTGATTGATTGATTGCTGCCTGTGCTGGGCATGGAAAGATGAGACTAAATGGATGTCGAAGGGTTGTATGGAAGGAAGTGGAGCAGTGCCAAAAGAAGTGCGTGCCACCCTCCATCCAGCTGTGCCTCGGAGGCACGGAGGCTGGCCCCAGTGCCCGGAACTCCATCATGAACTGTACATAGCCCTCTTTGTGTCCCAATGTCTCTGCCTGATCTTTTGTGATATCATCAATGTGTCCCCAATGTCCCTTTTGTGATTCTCCCATGTATCTCCCAGACCTTTGTGATTCCCACTCCATTAAACCCCTTGCCCTAGGACTTTGGGGGTTTTTCCGAACCCTGACCCATTGTCCTATCCTTGATTGACCCCGATCACTGAGGCGCCACGTCCTCATCCTATTGTTCCTCATGGATCACCTTTGCGCATCCTCCTGCCATGAACGGGGACCCCTGGACTGGTCCAGTCAATGACCAACCAAATGTCATAATCCCTAAAAGGAGCCAATCAAGTACCCCCGAAATGAAGGACCACCAATTATCAAAATATCCACAGCATTTTATGGGTTCGGTGTTTGACTCCTAATTTACATGCACAACTGTATAAACGTATGGTTACAATATCATCTAGTATGCAATTTGGGTGCCTTTTTTGCACGCGCGTATTGCGACCTTGATGGCCATAAAGTGGATCTTGCTTCCTCTGCAACATCCAAGTCCAGCTGGCATTCTTTTTGTCGACTTCCAGTTTTGGTGAGCTCTTGGAGGGAAATAGCTTACTTCGGGGAGGTTTTGGATTGGGATGGTTCTGCTTCCATTTTGACAGGAGAGTATGCATGGCAGGGAACAAACCCTCCAGTAGCGGGTGAACACATCTCTTTCTGAAAGAGACAGGAGACGCAGGAAATCCCTCCTTTTTGGGGTGATTTCCAGAAAACACTCTCAAACAGACACTAAAATTAGTATCGGTAGTTAGAAGAGACAAACGTAAATACATTTTTAATGTGCAAATCACTAATCTGTGGAACGCCTTGCCACAGGATGTGGAGATGGGACCTGCAGGCCTTGATTCCATTAAAGAGGGAGTGGACACATGTACGGAGGAAAAGGCCATCATGTGTGACAAGCTAAAATGGGTATAGGCAACCTCCCAGTTTTAGAAGTGGCCTATATCTCTGAGTGTTGGATGCAAGGAAATGGCAACAGCATGCAGAGGTCTTTTTGTCTTGTGTGCTACCTGTGAGATACAGGAAGGTGGACTAGATGGGTCCTTAGCCTGATCCAGCAGGATTCTTCTTGTGGGTTCTTTGATACACATTCAGAACTGAGCTTTTTTCCACACTCCAGACATTGACATTAGGCACCTAGTGGGCCACTGTGTGATTCAGGAAGCTGGACTAGATGGGCCTCTGGCCTGATACAGCAGGGCTCTTCTTATGTTCTTCTGGTTTCTCCCCTGTGTGAGTTCTTTGATGTTTAGTAAGTGTTCCACCATCTGTGAAGCACTTTCCACACTCCAGGCATTGATGCAATTTCTCCCGTGTGTGGGTTCTTGTGTGTTCTTTGATGCATAGTCAGGGCTCCACTCTGTCCGAATCTCTTTCCACATTCCAAGCATTTATGGTTTCTCCCGTGTGTGGGTTCTTTGATGCACAGTCAGGCTGTCACTCCGACTGAAGCTCTTTCCACACTCCAGGCATTGATA